>CM067304.1:54152961-54310461 GCA_034231615.1 Meghimatium bilineatum
CAAGATGTAATCGGGAGAATGGAGTCCATTGTGTTCTGGCTTATAACTTTGATGCGATATCTGCGCCTTTTGTCCTGACACATCAGACTTCAGCATAGATTGTTGCAAGCTGAAGCCTTCTGGGTATGATACATAACTATGGAGAAGTCATATTTCACAAGTATACAATAACTCTATTTCTTGTAATTCCCGAGGATCAAAACAAACAAACATCCTCCGGTAGATTGGTATTCTTATCAACTAATCTTGTCACCAAACTGTTCCTTGTTCTCATCATCGTATCTTCATCTCAGAATAATGCTAGGCTCCAATATTTCTGCAAGTCTATTATTTCTATTTCAGAATAACGCTATTTATCATTCAAGTCTAGTCAGCTCTGTCCAATCATAGAACAGTGTTAAAGTGATACATTATTTCTGCAAGCTTAACGCTCCGATGTTTATGCAACTTTATCAGCTCCCTCTATTTCAGAAATGATCCCATAGTGAACATAAGATCAATGTGTACGTAAGAAATAAAGTAGAGATGTTGCAGGTGTTCAGGAACCATTGCTTTCAATAATTAAACGAGGAAAACTATCATGGTTTTAACATGTATGCAGGAATGATTCCTTATCAAAAGCAATACTGTAGGGAACTTTCGAAGGCGGAAGAAGCAGAGGAGGGCAAATAAAGGCATGGACAGACAACATCAAGGAATGGACAGGACAAGATATTTCCACACTCATCCGCATCGCTGAGGATAGAATTCGCTGGAGGACTCTGCCTGCTGAAGCATCCAATGTGGTCACCCCTACGACCCTGAAGCGACGGGTTTATTGATTGATTGAATTCAGAATAATGCTAGACATCCAAGTCTATCAGTTTTTAAAATCATCTTAGAATAATGCTAGACTCCAATATTTTGTAAGTCTATAACATTATTTCGGAATAATGCTGGATCCGATGTGTCTACTAACATTTCAACTCTCTACATTCAACTAAACGTCGATATTCTGCAAATATATCAGCTTTATCCATCTCAGAATAATAGTATATCATGGTGTTTCTGCAAGTCTATCATCTATCCATCATCTCAGAATAATTATAGATCCTGGTGTTCTGCAAATATATCAGCTTTCTCCATCTTAGAACAATGGTACACCCTGATGTTCGTGCGAGTCTATCAGCTGTGTCCATATCATAAAAATGGTACAACTGATGTTTGTGCACTGTTTTAATCTCCATCATCTTTTCAGAGTAATGGTACACACTGGTGATTCGGTTAGTCTAGATCATGTAGCTATTCTTTTCCAACGCCAGCTTCTCGTTGACACATAAATGTAACAAAACGTACGGTTCTGCCTGTATTATATATATATATATATATATAGTATATATAATATATAGATATATATATATATATACAGATATTATATATAATACTATATATATATATATATACGTATATATATATATATATATACTATATATATATATATATATACGAGATGTAATCGGGAGAATGGAGTCCATTGTGTTCTGGCTTATAACTTTGATGCGATATCTGCGCCCTTTTGTCCTGACACATCAGACTTCAGCATAGATTGTTGCAAGCTGAAGCCTTCTGGGTATGATACATAACTATGGAGAAGTCATATTTCACAAGTATACAATAACTCTATTTCTTGTAATTCCCGAGGATCAAAACAAACAAACATCCTCCGGTAGATTGGTATTCTTATCAACTAATCTTGTCACCAAACTGTTCCTTGTTCTCATCATCTATCTTCATCTCAGAATAATGCTAGGCTCCAATATTTCTGCAAGTCTATTATTTCTATTTCAGAATAACGCTATTTATCATTCAAGTCTATCAGCTCGTATATAAGGTATCACAATGCGATCAATCTAAACAAACGTCACTTTGCATGAATACAACTCGAATTTTTCACCTATTTGATCTCTTGGCTTGTATTATTGGTTTGTTTTACATTTTCTTCTGCAACTCACTACTTAAACATTCTAAAAAACAATACATCTCGAAAGCTTCAAGGATCGTTTCATCTGCTTTTGCTTCATTATATACTATATATATATATAAGTCTATATAGATATATATATATCATAATATTATTTATATATATATATATATATATATCTATATATAGATACTATAGTATATACTATATATATATATATATATATATATGATATATCATATATATATATATACTATATATATATACTATATATATATATATATTCCGTGTGACAACCGGGGTCTTAACTTCTAGTTTAGAAGCGCATGCGCTTGCGTCTGTGAGTCTCACCAATGGCTCACTAGGACAAACCAACCATGCAACAACAGAAAACCGTAGTAGAATTCCGTAGTCGTAACCTTCGATAACAGTTACCATGTTGTTTCGACAGGCCGACGTTGTGCTTGAACTAGTTACGGGCAGGTCGTGGTTGGGCGAAATAACAAAGAAACCTGTCGCAAAGGCCAGAGTTGTGCCCTGATGTCGACGTCTGTTTCGGCAACATTGGACTCGAAACACCATCGAGTCGAATGGCAGCTGGAACAGAGGGGGAACAACTTATGGGAATGCTACACGTGCCGTGAGGCCAGTTTCTAATCAAGAATCAAGAAGAAGACCGGGTTGCAAAGAATATGACCACTGTATTTTTTCTAGGGATGTCGTAGGAGGCGTTGTAAAGTAAAGTTGGATAATTTCACGTGAAAAAAATGATCATTGTCACTTGTCTCAATTTCTTGCTTTTGTTTTTGATCAAATAATCCTCACGAATGACGACTTGATGCAGGTCAGCGGACATTTTATTTATACTTTTGTGGTAGACACCTAGGAGATGGTAAATGTTAGATGTGACTTCACTGCAGATGTGTAAACAAATCTGACAGAAGAATGATGATATATATGAACCAGAATTGTGTGCTGTGCTCCTGGCATGCCTTGGTAATTTTTGGATACTGGCGCACTGGAATGCCTTCCTTCGGGACTAAATATGCATCCATGAATCCTCCCCTCCTTACACAATCATGCCTTTGAGGCAACGAGCTGCCAAGAGTTGAATTCTCACTACTAACGGGATTACGTAATCATCATCATCACCACCATCATCATCACCACCACCACTACCAATACCACCATCATCATCACCACCACCACTACCAATACCACCATCATCATCACCACCAACACTACCATAGCACCATCATCATCATCATCATCATCATATAAGAGAAAGTTAATGTGCTTTTGTGGTCGTTAGTTGGAGTTTTACAAATAGCGGACGATATATAAAAATCATGGCATGTGGATAGTTACTTCGATTTGTTGAAAATGGGTGCCTGACTGCTCTCAGTGTGAAGAATCTTTGTTTCAGCTACTATATGTTTCCATTATTGACACTATTTAAAAAAAATAAAACTTAAAATGGAGCATTTATCTGGGCTATTTGAATACAGTGACACCGAATTTCATTTATTTTGCTATGTTTGTTTATGTTCTATACATCTATTTCCTCAGAATGCACAGCCTGCAGTCAGCAAACACATCCTCGCTACCAATCTTGTGCCTAGTACTTACTGTTGCAGTAACCACCACCAGCATCGTGTCTGCAGTCCCTAGGAACAGAAGACAGTTTTTCACCACCTGCTGGGGATGGGGAGCGAGTTGTTCAATGCATAGCGCTGTTGGTAGAGCATTTCCGACCATCGTCAATCGACCAGAGCAACGACCAGAGTCGACAAATCAAAGGACTTTTGGTGGAATTCCTAGTATGGTTACATCAGGTGTGTAGTGATATTTTGAAATCATCCCAATCATTTTATAATAATATTACAAATATTGATTCTTCCTTAAGCACAAGAAGAAACTACGCTAACTACTGCCAACAATATAATCAGAGGCAGCTTCTTTTTTGCCCTTCCATTATGAAGTCACTTTTCGCAATTATGCTTCTCTATTAGACAAGCTTCCTTTCAATGAGAGTTGTCTTTGCCAAGCTGCTTTCATTCTGTTATATTTTGATATGTCTTCTTCTGTCGTTTACTTGGGATGTGCTTATATCTGATGTTCTTTTCTCTTCTATAAACTTAATTGTTTTTTTTTTTTTTTTTTTATACAGAGCTCCGTATAGTTTTTCTTCCACTGTTTTTTTTCTGGGCTAGTGTGCTTGTCTCAGCATTTCATATCTTTGGCATTCTTGAAGAATATAATGTGCTGTCTGAGGTGTGTTTACATATAATTATGTTGTCAATATTAAATGTTACATACGCGTGGCTGTCGGTTGTCCTGTTCTGAGGCGTAGAATGACAACTTATTCTAGCTAATAATGCATTCATGTCTGACTCAGTGTTTCTCAACCTTCGACAGATCGCAGAACGGTAAAACTTTTTTTTTTTTTACAAATGGGGGTCTGGTCTAAACAAATACTCTATACGAATGAAACTGTTGTAATTTGTATGAAGTTTATATATTAAGTCGGAATAGGAAAGAGTAATATATTCTACGACAATTACTACTGCTAAAAACTACTACTATTGTTACTATTAAGACTACTGCTACTGTTAAAACAACACTAACTGTTACTATTATAACTACTAATACTACGACTACAACAACTGTCATGTGACGTATTCCTTCCAGAACGTTGTCTTCCCAATGAACTCTCTGAACCTCTCTCTGTCTTGGGCGATGCGGCTTGCATTTTCTAGCGATGTATTCATGTTATCTTTAATGTCGTCAGTCCAACGTCTTCTTGGTCTGCCCTTTCTCCTCTACCCAGGTACTGTTCCCTCCATTATTTGTTTTTCTAAACAGTTGTGTCTCCTTATATGGCCAAACAGGCGTAGTTTTCTTTTTGTTATTGTGTTTAGTAACCAACACTCTGGAATCTTCAATGTGTTTATAATATCTGAGATTCTGATTTTTTCCTTCCATGATAGGCGTTGATCGAAGGCGTTGATCTTCTTTTCCGCTGTTTTAATTAGGGTCCATGTTTCACAGCCGTATGTTGCAACCGGAAAATAAAAGTTAGTAACATTAGCAATCTCATTTCTATTGTGTTGTTTTTCCATATGTTCTTCATCCATGTTATTTTACAATACGCCATTGCCAATCTCTTCCTTATTTCTGCCATGCAGTCTCCTGCACCGTTGATGTTTGCTCATAAGTATTCAAATTTATCCACACATTCTATCTATTGTCTATTCTGATTTTTGGTTGTGGTGTTGTTATATCTGTTGACATGATTTTTGTTTTTTGCGTGTTTAAATAAAAGTTTTATTATTCGCTATATTTCTTTGTGTTCATGATTAGTTCTTGATTAGATCAAATCCCCTTATATTATTTGAAAGAAGCACTGTGTCGTCTGCGTAGCGTAATTCATGGATTTCGAATCCACCGATGTTTAAAGCGTGGTAATCAGCGGTGTGTATGTCTTCTCTCACATTCCTCATTATACTTCCTGCGTAGAAGTTGAACAGGTATGTGGAGAGTGTGCATCCCTGCCTTATTCCACTCTGTACCTCAAACCACTCTGAGAGATCGCCCTCTAACTTCACTGCAGCTTTTTGCTCTTGGTAAAGTTCCTCTATTAGACGAATCAGATGTATAGGGAAACCCATGCTGTTCATTATCTCCCATTATCTACAACAACTACTAATGCAAAACCAACAATATCAAAACAGCTTAGACTATTACTACTATTACTGCAACTACAACTGCTAAAGCAACAAGTACTATTACTATTACTAATACATAGCTAAACGCTAAAACATCAAAACTACTACTACTACTACTACTACTACTACTACTACTACTACTACCCATACTACTGCTAAAGCTACCACCACCACTACTGTTGTTCGTCCGTTGGAGTCGATGATAACCACTCAGTTCAACTGGGATGGGGGATGAAGGTGATGATGTCTGCGATGTGTCCGACTGTGACTAATGAGTCCTATGCGTGCTTGGAATTGTCTACCACACCCTGAACATGTGTGAGAGGACTCTATGGGACATTGAAGAGCTCGTGTCTTCCTTCTAGCGCGGATGTTTGAGGTTATCTGCAGCTGCTTTACCACTCTTGATTCTGCGACACAAATCGGATGTGTCTTGTGCAAGATTCTCTCATGAATTTTTGTCTTTTTTTAAATGGGTCAGTGATGTCTTACGAGTTTCTTTAAAACACTTCTTCTGTCCTTTCACCTTGAGGAATAACTATAGAGTTCTCTATATAGCAACGTTTTTGGAAGACGAGGATCTTTCATGCGGACCGTGTGTCCTGCCCAGCGTGTCAACGCCTTCATCAACATTGTATGAATGCTTACAGACATAGATTTCAGCAGTACTTCACTGTCTGGTATTTTATATCACCAATGGATGTTGAGTATCTTACGAAGCTAGCTTAGGTAGAAGTGGTTGAGTCTTATCTTCTAGCATGTCTGGTATATGCTCTCCATGCTTCACAGGCATAAAGGAGTGATGATATTACTGTTGCTTGGTAAACTATGAATTTAGTGGTAGTTGTTATTCCCTTCTTTTCCATACATTTTTTAGCAGTCTTCTAAATGTGGCACTAGCTTTCGCTATTCTGTTGTTTACCTCAGTGTCGATGTTTACATCTTGTGAGAGAGTGACCAGGTACGTGAAATTATTTTCTGTTTCGAGCTCTTCCTCTTTGATACATATATGAGGATTTAATTGTGGTTTGTTTGGTGTGGGTTGAAACATGATCTCTGTGTTTTCTTTGGATTGATGGTGAAACAAAAGTTGTCGCTGGCTTCAGCAAATTGGTTCAAGGTGACCTGCATACTGTATGCTGAATCAGCATACAGTGCGCAGTCATCTGTACGGTGGAGTTCCATAACAATCGCCTCTCGCACCTTAGTTTTGGCTTGCAAACGCCGAAAATTGAAAATTGTACCGTTTGCTCTGTATCTTTGTTTGTACTATTACGTTGCTTGATCTAGATACGTTTGTCAGCATGGCAGACAACATCAGACTGAGCAGTGTTGGAGCTAAAACGCATCATTGTTTGACCCCATTTTGTAACAGGAAATGCTGGTGATGACATTCCATCACTGATAACAACGTCCTACATGCCGTCATGTAACTGAACAGCATGAAATCCGCACTGACTTCCAGATAGAAGATCATCTCGAAGTGTCTGTGTAAGTCGATTCAGCATTACACCAGCTAGTATTTTACCAGCTATGGATAGCAACGATATTCCTCGGTGGTTGTCATAGGAATGTTTATTTCCCTTGTCTTTATATAGCTGGACAATTGAGGTATCTTTCAGATTTTGAGGCAGGAGTCCTGATCCCCAGTACGTAACAAATATCTTGGTAAGTGTCTGGATAAGCACCTCTCCTTCTATCTTGTAGATGTCTTCTGGAATGGCATCCATACGATGAACTTTTCCGTGTGACATTTGTCTAAGTCTTAATTTGTTGATGGTATGTTAAGCTCTGATCTATTGTTGTGGTGTGCCATGAGATGTATTGCTCCTTCGCTATATGGTGATATCTTATTTAAAATTGTTTCGAAAAGTTGTGCCCATCGGTTTATGATCTGAGTTTTGTTTCTGTAAACTGAGCTGACTCAGCTGCATTTAGCAAGTGCGGTACCACCACTGCTATTGCTACCGCCACCACCACTACTATTACTATTACTGCTACTGCTGCCCCTAATACTAATATTACTGCTAAAACATCAACAAAAACTACTATTACAGCTTTCACTCCTAAAGCTGCAACAACTACTACCACTACTGCGACTACTACTACTATAACTAATCGTAGTTAAAGCCACAAATACATGATGATAATATGATTATTTCAGCATCTAGGACATTGATTTTTATCATAGGAATGTTCAGAATTCAACATGGATCCCGAGTAACACCTGACTTCAATCATAGTCTATCCTATGTGATGTGTCCTTTTCGGAACATCGTTCTTGCTGCCACTCTGTAAGACTATCCGGTTATGTGTAATTTGTCCAGCCTCTTCCTGTGTTATGTTCAGATGGTCTTCGATGTCATGTGTCCATCGTAGCCTCGTTCTGCCTCTTGTTCTCTTTCCTGGAATCTTGTCTTCAATGACTAATCTTTCTAAACCATCGTGTCTTTTTTATATGTCCAAAATATGTAGCTTGTATTTAAAAAATTTTTTTTTCGAGAAGCCATTCTTCTTTAATGTTAAGGTCCTTGCGGACTTCTGCGATGTCTAAGAACTACATCTCATTTGTTTCCAGCTGATCTTGGGCACTTTTGTTTGCCGTTCATGCTTCGTATCCATACAAAAAGGATTGGCTTAATATAACCCTAGCACTCAAACTAGCGTATCTATCGATATTATTCCATTGCATATAATATTTCTCATGTTTATAAATTTTTTCGCCTGTGCTATCTTGCTCTTGATCTCATTGGAGCACCGACGATCTGATGTTAAAATCGTGTCAAGATACTGGAATATATTCCTCCAATATTTTAAGATAAATAGACAGCATGAAGTACTGTAGTTATATAAAATATCAGAAAGCAGTATACGGGATTTGAACCAGGTCCGTTCAGTAGACATCTATTCGCCTCGCAACTTGAGTCAACACGTTTTCCGATTTTGACCATATCGTAATTCCATGTTTTGATTCTAGTTGCGAGACGAATATGTGCTAGCTGAGCGGTCTGGTTTTACGAATGTGGTTGCGTCTGTGGTTCTCACTAATGGCCCACTAGACAAACCACCCATGCAACAGAAAACCTTAGTAGATGGCATGCCGTTATATTGAGGTTATCTTCTTATAGAAGCTTCATGACACGTTATCTATACAAGTATGCTTATTTTGCTTTTATTTTGTTGTTGAAATGTGTTTCATGTTTAATTGAATATATGTATGCACCCTCTGTGGTTGGTAGGGAGCCAGAGATGTATTGTTCATCACTGAGGAGGAGGAAACTGACAGCACTGTTTTTCCTATTGTTGAGAACCATCATAGAGGCACAGTGAATCAGGACGTGAAAATCCTTTTGACTTGAACATTTGGTTGCATGCCTGGAGCAATAGAGAAGTTCAGCATAATCAGTAGTCAATTTGTGGCGGGGAATGTGCACAGTGAACCATATCTTGACTACAGTGGTTCTGAGCAGTGCATAAGTGGAAACCTACCTTCCTGGAGGTGTGATGGTTATTCTCTGTCTCTGGCCCGGGGTGGGCCGAAAATCCACAGACTTCCAAGCAATATAATGCCATTTAATGGCATTGGGTCAAAGGGCTGGATCAGCAACCAACTAACCAACTAGCGGTCTGGTTCAAATTCCATCTATTGCCGTCCAATATTTTGTATGGGCATACATCCTTTTATGTTTTTATTGTTTCCTGAGTTTCATATGATGGAGAGGAAACAATATGTCAGAATTCATCACCAAGGAAAAAGACAGAAGATACTGGAGGTCTGCTGCAGTCAACCTTTGTTGCGGAGACTGCACTTTATGATGATGATAACATCCTGTTATAATCACAATTAAGATGGACCCATGCCCGTTGTTAAACGGCCTGCATCAACAATAAAAAAAACTTTAAGGGAATGTTAATAAATTACGTCAAAAATTAGGATGGGGAGGGGGGGGTGATGAGTTCTGGAAAATGTTTGACAGGTATTTACAAGAGGGAAGGGTGGTTGACAAAAGTTTATGTCTACAAAATTGTGTTTATATACTAATTAAATTTTGGAAAAATCAGAAAAAAATGTACTTTTTTACATACTGTAACTGAGGGAAAAAAGTGTGCTAGATCTTGACATAATTAAGAATATTGGTCCCTGAATTCTTGACAGTCTGTTGACAAAGTGAGCGGGGTAAAGAACATTGATAAAAAAAACTGCTGTTGGCGTATATTGTGGGCGTCCCCTAATCCCTTATTGATGAACAGTGTTGTATTGTTGTAGGAGTGTATAACGTCTGCATAAACTTCGACCCAGAAAATGAAAGTAAATTGAACTAAACAGACATTACCAAATTATTTGATAAATGTGACCAAACCTAGTTACTGCTAGCCGTCCAGAAAACCTACATAAACTATACCAATATTCGTGCATCCAAGCTGGCAACATGCAAGTGAAAGGCAGAAGACCAGATATATCTTGATTGAAGTGAAGCCTTAAAAGAACTCTGGGAATAAATAAGAATCTGAAAGCATGGAATTATATGCGTGAAATAATGTGTTATGCGCACGAGATTTATCTTTTCGTTATTTCCATTCAGTGTAATGATGTCTACGGTTGGCTTCATTGAAGGAAGGTTATGTTCCGTAGTGAAACGACACATTAGTATGTGTGTCATGTGACGCATTCTCTCCAGAACGTAGTCTTCCCAATGAACTCTCTGAACCCTTCTCCGTCTTGGGCCATGCGGCTTGTATTTTCCAACAATGTGTTCATGTTATCTTTAATGTCGCCAGTCCATCGTCTTCTTGGTCTGCCCTATCTCCTCCCCCAGGTACCTTGCCCTCCATTATTTGTCTTTCTAAACAGTTGTGTCTCTTTATATGACCAAACAGGTGTAGTTTTCCTTTTGCTATTGTGTTTAGTAACCAACACACTGGTATTTTCAATGTGTTTATAATATCTGAGTTTTTTCCCCCATGCTATTCTAAGTATCTTTCTGTAGATTTCATCTCAAATGAGTTGATCTTCTTTGCCACTGTTTTACTTAGTTTCCATGTTTCACATCCACATGTTGTAACCGGAAAAATGAAAATTCTTTGTATTAGCAGTTTCGTTTCTCTTGTTTTTCCATATGTTTTTCAAACGTGTTATTCTACAATATGCATTGCCAATCTCTTCCTTATCTCCGCCATGCAGTCTCCTGCACCGTTGATATTTCCTCCTAAGTATTCGAATTTATCCACACACAATTAGGATGTAATCATTTAAATATTAGCATATACTCACCAGCATAATGGGTTGTCCATCAATTAAGTAAACAAAAATGTGCCAATTATTTACTCATCTTCCCTCTTGTTAACAACTGTTTAGAAATCTGAGACGTAATTTATGGACCTAATATCGTGTAATTGTTTAACCATGCTGCTCACAAATTATTTTGCTCTTCAGTGGAACCTAAGACAGATGATGTGCTTCTCCCCCGAACATAATTTTGCGTGAGATTCGTTTTCTTTGTTCACTATGCTTAAACCGTCTATGCTTAAACTCTGTAGGTACATCACATGATTTGTGGGTGTTTAGTTAAAAAATGTGGTTTGTTATCGACGCTATCAACATTTATTAAAAAAGCAGTATTCTCATATCAATTACGTATTGTTGTAGTGGCGTGTAGCAAGCACATGAAGTTATTTATTTTTCACTGACTAAAAGTTAACTCTGCAGCAAAAATTACTATGCTGTAACGCGCAGTACACTTCCGGTCAATATGACGAGTGAGAATGATTGTGTTTTCCACGGTGTCAGTTTAAATCGGATGTTCCTCCTGAAAGCAGGAGTATTGTGCAAAGAAATTTTCCATGAAACGACGGCACGGAGAGAGTGTTGCTGGAGGGGATGATAAAAGGCAACAGGGGCAAAGTCTGACCAAGACGCCGTTGGACAATAGACATTCAAGAATGCCTGCGCATATCACTGAAAGATGCAGGACAACTTGTAGATCGCGGAGAATTCAAGAGATCCATAGGAAAGACTACGTTATGGAAAGAATATGTCACTTGATGATGAACGCACTGTACACTGGTTCATGAAAATACACAATTTATAATGACGTCACATTGAGCAGCAATATTTCTTTTCAAATTCAATGCACAGTAACTTATAGACACCCTGTATTATTCGTCAGGTTGTCTTAGTCTCTCACTATTCGCTTACTTACTCTGACTTAATCAAATGTATTTCTAGTTCTCTTGTGTGCTTATTTCCAAAGGGTAACTATTTTTCCCTGTCTTTAATTTCATGTGTTTTTATGAATATTTTATTCTCTTGCACAACTCTCTATATGTGAAATTCTCCTGACACGAATCGGACTCATTGGGCATCTACAAACTCACAAACCCAAACCAAATTAGACAATCACAAATGTTTTCTTTTTTTTCTATATCTTCAGCATATTTTATTGTCTTTATTTCCATGTCATTCTCATTTTCGCTTGCGAAGGAGAAACAGTATCATCATATGTGAAATCACTCCTGAGTATGTGATACGAAATTTGCAGAATGACGTAAATAAATGCACTTTTAAATAGGAAATAGACGGTTTCGAACCACAGGCTTCGAGAATATGGAGGAAAACGGATTGAAAAATTAATCACAAACATATACAATAGTATACAAGGAATCTATTGCTCAAAATTCCTGTTGTAGAAGCAAACGACTATCTTTGCACGGTGACATAACTATTTAGATTAGTTTTACTTCGGTCATGTTAATTATTAAAATCTAGAAAAAATGTTTGTAGCACGAAATTGTTACTTAACAACAGCGGTTCATGCAGGCGGTGATAACAATAATTTCATACTTGTGTTATTGCATCTGTCTGGTGATTGCTGGGATGACTGAAGAGTCAAATTCTGGTATAGTATCTCCAGTCACATTAAGGGCAGGTATGGTCAGGATTGGATTGTGTTTGTTGTTCTGTCTTTTCGAGCAGTACGTTTTTTCTGTGCATGCGGTATCTAATGCTGGTCAGTGATTATACGAGATTTAATGCTGATCAGTGATTATACGAGATTTAATGCTGATCAGTGATTATACGAGATTTAATGCTGATCAGTGATTATACGAGATTTAATGCTGATCAGTGATTATATAAAGTAGTGTGATAAGATATTACAGAAAATGATTATTTTTTTAACTACAAGAGACTTCGATTTTTTTAAAAACTATTATTCCCAATATCACTAATTAATGATAGTGCCACGAACTAGGAAGTAATCCTGCAAATACTAAGGGGTGATATCATTTTTCTTCTTTCGGTCGCTTGTATGCGATATTATTTTTGTTCTTTCGGTCGCTTTTATGCGATATTATTTTTGTTCTTTCGGTCGCTTTTATGCGATATTATTTTTGTTCTTTCATCCGCTTGTATGCGATATTATTTTTCTTCTTTCGCTGGCTTTTATTCGATAAGGCATGACATTCTGGTTGTTGCTGTGCACCTTATGGCCAAATGTCTGACCTCAGCACCTTAACTTGATAAATTGTTAACTTGCTAGAAAAGACTGTGGTCATGCATGAATGCAATAGGTTCTAGTCAGTCTTAGTTTCCAGTCACTGCTGGTTGGAATAAGCCCCATTTCCTCATCAAGGAGCTGCTCTCCATTGGATGAGAATATTTATGGATGCTGCAGATAAAAGAATTGATTTCCTTATTGTTCAGATATGAATCTTCAATCCTCTTCATCACAACGATAATAATGTTGATATTTGCCCCCTAACTAGACTTCATTATATGATATAGGATGGCTACATGTAGAGTGTGATCCTGGCCAGTTCGTTCATTCCTTTCCATGTACGTCGCTCATGTGTACAGCACACTATGGTCGTTCGCTGGTAAGTGTGGGCACTCGATTATTTCACGCTACAATTGATGTTGCCGCTCCGACTTCGGTGGATCTGGACTGATTTCGGTTTGGGTGTCCTGCCCATATATATATTATCTTACGTGCTAGAGTGTTGTATCTACAGCTGTCCATGTTTACCACATGAAACATGTGTCCGATGTCCAATGTTTACAGCAGCATCTATCTCTGTATCAACTCTGTGTTCCACTGGTTGACAATCCCCACCACCAGCTATTGATAGTGCGTGAAACAGCTATTCGGTAGGCCATTTTGCCTCATTTTGTATCGTCACTTCATGCATATCTGTTTTCCACAGTGATGTGCAGACAGAATGGTGGATCTATTAACCATCTTGATAGGAGATATGCTGGAGTGACTCTGTTCTGTGTGCAATGTCATTTGGTCTGTACAGGAGGCAATTCCTTGGAGTCCTAGATTTCCTACAAAACTTCTGTTGGTTCTCTGGGTGTACGGGCCATATGAAACTGCGAAGGGGCTGCAAATTTTTTGCACTCTTGGAGTATATGATGGTTGTCAGTATTATTGCTGACTCTTCAATCGTCTCTCTACGCCACTGCAAGAAATATTCTGTTATACAAAATTGTTTCAGTTACAATACAGAGTGTTTTTACATTCTCTTCGTTGTTCTTTTAAAGAATTTCAAGTTAATGGCTCAGTAGGCATAGTCGAAATCAAATGTTTATATTCTTTAGACTATTGCGCCATAGGTCAGAGGTAAAAAAATTACTCACTGATATCAATATTTAGCTGTGCCGGAGCACAAGAGAACTTTTACGATTTTTTGCGAGCTACACGGGTTGGCAAATGAGCCTGACTATAAAGGAGCCAAATATAGTCCGTATGAGTGCTGTTTTGAGGAGTCCAGACCGAACACTAAAGGTACATAGCTACTGAAATATATATATATATATATATATATATGTTGTTAGTCCATCACAAGTTGATGACCATTTGTTACATCCACTTTGGAAAATTCCTTTAGTGTTATGTCCTTGATTATGAGTTCGTAGAAAGCTGATGAGCGCTAATCGAGCTTGAAATGTCCTTGGACAGTTGGAGCATGGAATGACTACTATATAAATATATATATATATATATAGGTATCAGAATTAAACAGCAGGGACATGAGCTGTCATTATTTGTGTACTAGAAGGACATTATATGTGTACCAGAATGAAACAACAGGGAAATAGGCGGGAATAATTTGTGTACAAGAGAAAAGTTTACAAAAAAATTACAATCTTATAGGATTGACTTCACTGTACTCGATTTTCTATATGTACACCGTCATTCTCAACGAATGCTACTGCAGAAAGTACCATCATAAATCCGTAGCTTCAACCGATAATCCACAGGTATCTACGAAATAATCAAGCACCCAGCAATCAAAACAACACGAGTCGGATTCGAACCCATGACCCTTTGAACAACTCAATGCGAACAGTCACGTTAGGGAGCCCCCCCCCCCCCACTCCTTTCCGAGACAACATAAACCAGAGAGAAAGAACAAGTACATCGACAGACATTATTAGTATACCAGATTGAAACAAGAGGGAGAGATAGACAGTCATTTTCAGTCTGTAAGAGTACAACATCAGTTAAATAGACGAACGTTGTCATTCTGTAAAAGTATGGGCTAGGGAAATAGACGGATATTTTCAGTCTGTAAGAGTACACCATCAGTTAAATAGACGAACTTGTTCAGTTTGTAAGAGTACAACATCAGTTAAATAGACGAACTTGTTCAGTCTGTAAGAGTACAACATCAGTTAAATAGACGAACTTGTTCAGTCTGTAAGAGTACAACATCAGTTAAATAGACGAACTTGTTCAGTCTGTAAGAGTACAACATCAGTTAAATAGACGAACGTTGTCAGTCTGTAAGAGTACAACATCAGTTAAATAGACGAACTTGTTCAGTCTGTAAGAGTACAACATCAGTTAAATAGACGAGCTTGTTCAGTCTGTAAGAGTACGACATCAGTTAAATAGACGAACTTGTTCAGTCTGTAAGAGTACAACATCAGTTAAATAGACGAACTTGTTCAGTCTGTAAGAGTACAACATCAGTTAAATAGACGAACTTGTTCAGTCTGTAAGAGTACAACATCAGTTAAATAGACGAACTTGTTCAGTTTGTAAGAGTACAACATCAGTTAAATAGACGAACGTTGTCAGTCTGTAAGAGTACAACATCAGTTAAATAGACGAACTTGTTCAGTTTGTAAGAGTACAACATCAGTTAAATAGACGAGCTTGTTCAGTCTGTAAGAGTACAACATCAGTTAAATAGACGAACTTGTTCAGTCTGTAAGAGTACGACATCAGTTAAATAGACGAACTTGTTCAGTTTGTAAGAGTACAACATCAGTTAAATAGACGAACTTGTTCAGTCTGTAAGAGTACAACATCAGTTAAATAGACGAACCTGTTCAGTTTGTAAGAGTACAACATCAGTTAAATAGACGAACTTGTTCAGTTTGTAAGAGTACAACATCAGTTAAATAGACGAGCTTGTTCAGTCTGTAAGAGTACAACATCAGTTAAATAGACGAACTTGTTCAGTCTGTAAGAGTACAACATCAGTTAAATAGACGAACGTTGTCAGTCTGTAAAAGTACAACATCAGTTAAATAGACGAACGTTGTCAGTCTGTAAAAGTACAACATCAGTTAAATAGAAGAACTTGTTCACTCTGTAAGATTACATCAGTTAAATAGACACTACCAGAGTACACCACCAGGAAAATTGACGGGCATTTATTTTGAGTCTGTGAGAGTGCAACACCAGAGCAAATGACAGACATCATAGATTTTATAGATCAACTTCTGCCAACCTTCTATGTTATATAATCTGATTTGAACTTTACATAAACTAGTTTTGCAAACCCCTTACATTTGTGTTTACATTTACGTTTATCTCGTGCACATTTCTGAAAAAAATGAACGGATTGCCTACGCTCAACACCACAAAAAAACTGCTTCATTATTCAATAAATAAGCATAACATGATCACATCATAAGGTGGCAGACGAGATTCAATTCTTATCCGATCAGCTGACATCATTTCGTTTTGCAATTTGAGTCAAAGTATATGTAACCCCAGCCAATAATTTATATGCATATTAAACCATTTGAATCTCTGTATAAAAATAAACATTTGATTGTATGGACACGTGATCATAGTTTCTAGGTTTGCTAAATTTGGTGGAATTCATTTATATCTTCTCCGATTCGTAGGAAAACTGAACCTATCGCAGGACCGCAGATAGGTATGTCTTCAGTAAGGTGGGGGGGGGGGGGGTAAATCTTAAAAAATGGTTATTTAGCAATTTTAATTGCAGTTATCTCTGATTCATTAAATTTTGCGTGACCTCATTTGCACAAAATCGTTAAGTAGAGGCTGGGTTAGCCACCTTAGTACTGAAAATCATGTGTTTTTTTTTTTGGGGGGGGGGGGGTGTTTGACAACAACCCACTACCAACATAACTCCACTACCACCCAACATCACTACCACCCACAAAACCACTCCCTATCTGTAGGTTTGCCCTATCTTGAGTTTAGGATTAGCTTTTTTTGTTTAGTTTAAACTATTGTATTTATGTTAATGAATAATGTATATATATTTTCTATTGTTTAAACTGTAAAACATGAAAACAAACAGCATCCACCACTAAAAAAAACTATAATTTGTTAATAGTTTTAACTTTGTTTTCTGTTTGCTTTTTGTGGTACAGGGCGCGTCTGTGACGGCCAAGATACCGAGTTCGATCCCCGCCACAGGCATTTGTGCATTCGGACCGTTCAGAAAGCAATGACAAATTACTGAACGTATTTATATTGCCTAGAAAATCACTACAGCCAAAAAACGCTGGATTGATGGCTACGTCCTGAATAGGATACACTACCAATTTTTTGTTGTTGCTTGTCATATATTTATCGTCTGGTTAGGTCTATTGATTATTCACTTCGCACACCGGCCACGTCCATATGTGCTCAAATCTCCTCTTCAGTAAATTTCGCAGGGTATAACGGCTGATGATTCCGGTACTATGTTGGTTCACTAATCTTTTCGAGCTCTTTGTCAGGAGTTCTCTACGTGCCATGCCCATCCTCACTCGCAATTCCCGCATTCTCGCTAATGACTCATGCTCATTCAACTCAAAATCCTCAGATCGTGAGGACTCCAGGAGAGCAGTGAGTATTACTGCTCGGTCCATAGGCTGACCATCTGCTGTGGTGGCGAGGCTAGCTAATTGGTCGGTCCGTTCGTTTCCCTCCACGCCCGCATGTCAGGGGAGAAAGATAATCGTGAGTTTTCGTATTGCTGCCCGTATTTTAGCTCTCTCTAATGGCTCTATCCATTCCCTACGTACATCACCTGTTTTCACTTTCTGAATCATATTCGGTGAGTCATTTATATACACCAATTGGAATATGCTTGCGATTCCAGCCAGTTGAGTGCCTGCGTTACGGCGAATACTTCTATTGTTAGGCTGCTTGTTGTTGCAGTAAAGGCAACACTGGCTTTGTGTACTGTTCTTCCTTTTGGTCTAGCAGTAAAGGCCCATGTACATCGGTGGTGACGGATGACCGACCCGTCTGTGTGGATCTCGGCCAGTGCACGAAGCTCCGTAGCACGGCGAAGAATAGTAGTTACCGATAGTTGAATATTCTGTATAAATGTATAATATATGTAGTTCGTTACCGATAGTTATTGTGGGTGTGACATTTTTGTGTGTGTGGTCAATCAGTATTTTTTGTGGCTTGTTTTGCATGGAGAGATTATATCATTATAACAAAATAGATAAGCATGCTACCACTCTCCGTGATGACTAATTGTTTGACTAAAACGTGAAAAAATTGTTCTCTTCAATTAGATTACAATTTCTGCTGCCTCCCTGAGTCTTGTGATTTAACTCTGAAATTATTGCAATATTTTTCAGCTACAAAAGACGTATTTATTATTTGTGTTTTAAGTGATATTTACATGTTTAGTTGCCCATATGGCGGTCACCATTAGGCTTATACATGCGAATATACAGTTTTAATTAATATTTTCTGTATAAATAATCTATAATATTAGACGTTCGCATATTTTTGTGCTGATTTGAAATCTGATGTTTAAATTGTAATGACAAACAGATGCAATTAAAGACACGAGTTTAAAAAAAATTTAATAAGGCTAATACAGTAATACAGACAGTACACACTCGTTCATTATATATATATATCTTCTTCTTCTTTCTGTCCTCATGTACCTTTCGGTGTTGAGGGGAGAGTGAGTGTACGGTATTTTGCCCTTCTATTTGCCTTCTCTGCTGTTATATTTCCGAGTGTCTCTAATACACTATCTATCCACCTTTTACGAGGGCGTCCAATAGGTCTCCTGTTTTCGTATCGTTTGTTAAGTGTTTTTTGGATAATACTTTGCTCTTTCTGTCTGGTTATGTGGCCGTACCATTTAACTTGTTGTTTCTGTATGTATTCTATTGTTGGTTTGATCCCTAATTGTATCCTTAGTGCTTCATTCCTGAATTTGTCTCTCAAGCTAACTCCAATCATACGTCTCACACATTTCATTTCAGCGGTGTTAATCTTATGTATTGTTCTAGAATCTAATGTCCAAGTTTGACACTGATAACACAATTTTGGTAAGAAAATGGTGTTGAGAAGCGCTTTCTTTATATATATATATATATATATATATATATATGTGCAGCCACTGAAGCTCGCGCTTCATTTCAGCTCATCAGAAGTACAAACATTCGTAAACAAAAACTCATTTGCTTGCCGTCGGAGATATATTGCTTAACTGCAACTCTGGAAACCTGACAAATTCCTGCCATTTTCAGAAAAGATTCATGCGTAAGCAATAACGCTGCTCTGCGTCGGCGAATTTTTTTTTTTTAAGGGAAGTAATAAGGGCACATGAAAACTCGTTTTTACTAACGCAGTAATAAAATAGAAATGAGAGTTCAGGGTTATCTTTCCTGCATGAAGCATACACAAAAGCAAAACAAGGTCCATTTCCACCTTTACGTTCTTTGAGCTGGCAGAGGTAGCATATTATCGATTAGGGTTCGAATTCGATTGGAAAGTGGAATTTTTTTTTAAACCACAATATTTAACAATGTATTAACCAGGAAATCGGTGTCAATGGTCATGCTCTTCGAAGGCTGATAAATCGATATGGAATAAACGGCGAAGATGAATCATCGATTTCTGATCCCCCACTGGCTTGGTAAATGTGTCCCTATTGATGAAATTTATGCTAGGACATTGATTGAAATCTCAACTCATATTTCAAAACATATGGATTTTATGGAATACAATGTTAAGATCCCTATTTTTTATTTAAAAGCGACCAATGAGCAATGTTGTAAGCGTGATGCTTTCTCAGATGTGGAGCAATGTGGTAAACATGCCACTTTCTCAGATGTGAAGCAATGTGGTAAGCGTGCAACATTTCCAGATTTGGAGCAGTATGGTAAGCGTGATGCTTTCTCAGATGTGGAGCAATGTGGTAAGCGTGCAACATTTCCAGATTTGGAACAATGTGGTTAATGTGTCACTTTTTCAGATTTGGATAAATGTGATAAGTATGCCTCTTTGTCAGATGTGGAGCAATGGTGCGTGTGTCACTTTTTCAGATTTTGAGCAATGCTACGTGTGCCACATTTGGAGAGTTGGAGCAATGTGGTACGCGTGCCACTTTTCAGATTTGCACAAAGATTTTTTCAATTTTAAGCCATGTCAAACTGACAGCTCACCCCTAACATAGAATCAAAACAATAAGAGCACGAAAACATTATGCGGTGTCACGGAGCACCCGCGACATAAGTGATATATGTAGTCTTATTTAGTAAAATTATGGGAAGAAAATCAAGTCTTTCAAAATGAATTTTTGCTAAAGGATGTAAAGAAAAATCGAAACTTTTTCTGGAACGTGTGACTACCTGTTTGATTATTTCCCTTTGATATATATTTATGAGTTCATGTTTATCAATTATTACTTTAAATATACATTTATTTAGGGTTAGGGTTAGAATTAGTTATGTAAAAAAACTGTTCATAACCCTAACCTTAAAAAAATAATCTATTATTTGTTATTGATTAATTATTGATATAATATGTACATTAATTAATCCTACAACTTCGCAACTGGACACACGGTGCAGACTAGAATGGAACAATCAAATAAAAGTGAGATTAACTGGTGGGAAATGGTGCACAAGAACTATATCATCAATGACATTTTTACTAAAAGTGAATGTTCTTATTGTGGTCCATGAACATTGGTGCCAAACACGATCAAACGACATTGTAAAATCGATCAAGTTATGGTATAAATCGCGTTGATATTGTAAATTCAGTTTAATGAGTAACCTTCAATTGAAGTATATGTGCTTATATATCAAAATATACATCCATATATTTTTTACCTATCACCATCAACACATCCTTCCATTTTTCTTTCTCAATATCTACCTACTTGTTTGCCTGCTTACATACTTACGTATCTGTTAGTATTCTATCGATGCGCTGTTACGTCTATATCGAAATATATCTTTCAATTAAGAAGACATTGAAAACATCGTCGTTAAAATTGCAGGAACGTGGGAGCCTGGCACAATGGGCAAGAGAACTGCACAGCTTCGACAGCGACAACAGCATCTCCTGGCACTGCTACAGGGAGCTGCGCTGGGAAGGCACTTATATGTCTAATGAAGAGTAGGTATGGTAAACGATAAATTTACGAAAGTTGTAAACACGTAATTAATATTCAGAACCTTACGAAACACACAGAAAAACAAGCTTATATCGACGTTTTGACCATAAAGCTTCTATCAAGAAAACAATATATCACACAGCGAGTAAATGGTGACATTGCAAAAATGATCACATCACAAAACTAATAGAAACACAAATACGTTCGAAAAGCAAAATTAATTTTGTGTTAAAAATATCATGGACTGATATGTTAGCTGTGTGCTGTGTAATTTACAGTGTCGTCCCTTACTCGTATGTTCTATGTGTTCATGATGAAGGCATTATTGGTAGAAACGTCGATTTTTGTGTGTTTTCGTGTATGTTTCCAGTGATTAAAATTTGTTTACTAGCCATATTTTCCCCTTGCTGTGTTATTGTTTATATGCAGTTTTACTCTGTTACAGATTAGGAGTTACAGCATGACAATGGCAGGTATGTATATGACATGATGAGATACTGTCTCAAATAATAAATGAATTTAAGAATGATAACGAAAACTGTGATGACCTTCATAAGTAGTTAATCCTAGGATTTTCATGGTAAATAAATCAGCATCACTTGGTTTACTACATCTAATCCAACTGTAAATAAATCAGCATCACTTGGTTTACTACATCTAATCCAACTGTAAATAAATCAGCATCACTTGGTTTACTACATCTAACCCAACTGTAAATAAATCAGCATCACTGCATCTAATCCTGTTGTAAATAAATCAGCATCACTAGGTTCCCTACATATAACTCAGCTGTAAATAAATCAGCATCGCTAGGTTCCCTACATCTAACCCAGCTGTAAATAAACCGGTGTCACTTGCTTCACTACATATAACCCAGCTGTAAATAAATACTTGACTTAATGTTTTAGGAAAATAAAATTAGGGATCAAGTGCTTGCTTGATTGAAGTCTATAGTGTGAAAACATGAACAACATAAACACACATTTGGAAGACATTATTTTTTATGCTTCTGAGATGTACGGAGGGAACTAAAGGTATTTGATTTGAATGATTTCTTTGAATGACTAATGAAAAATAATATGCAATGTCGAAAGGCGGAAATATCGCAGCGAAGATGTAAATGATGACACACTGCTTATTACTAGCAACATCCGGCAGAAATATGAGAACGACCGCGTAAGAATAATAAGGGTAGCCAACTCCACGTTCAATCTTACCTTCATCCCCATTTGTGAAGATTTTGACCCGCCCTACCGCTACTGTTTCTTGCTCCTGGCCACTGATACACGATAATGATAAATGATTTGTTTACCATTGAAACTGTACCTAATGGTTTCTTTATTATCTTGCATCTACAGCCCCCCCCCCTCCCACTGTATTATTTTATTTTAACATATTTCATAACATAACTAGCGGTATCTGCATCAACTCATCGTAGTAATCTTGACTAATCACTAAATAAGACACAATAGCGGAATGAAAAACAAAGACGAATCAGCCTGTTTACATTCTGTTTTTTTTTCGATTATTTCGTTGGTCTGCGTTGATAGGTAACACAAACTATATGAATAACAATAATAATAATAACAATAATAATAATAACAATAATAATAATAACAATAATAGTAATAGAATCCATAACACGTCAGGGTTGTAAGGATGTCACATTGAGACATTTGGTGAAAAAAAAGATCTAAACGCATCTCCATCCTCTACCATTCGGATAAGTTTGGAAACGTCACACGCTGTCCAGTCATTAATATTATTCAGCCATGTCTTATTCTATTCACTCGTCTTATTCCACCCTTCACCGTACCATGAAGTTAATGGTAGGCTAATATATTGTCATCGAGTTCTGTCTCAGCAGGTGCCCGTACCACCGGAGTTTACGAAGTTTCACGAGTGTTAACAGTGGTTCCTTGTGACCCACTATTACAATTACATTAATTCTATCATACACAAACACGTTGGTCTTATGTTTTCTGTAACAGATACCCAACACGCGTCTCTATAATTTGTTTTCAAACTCATAGATTCTGCTAACTCCGCAGTTACAGTCCATGTCTCCCAGAAGTATATAGTCACCAGCAAAAAGCAATCCAATAATTGAAAATAACTAATTGCACGAAACAAATAAATAAATTATCAGCTTCAACATTAACTAATTATATGAATTAACTATAAATGTCCATCTTTTGTAATTTAATAGATTGTACATATTATGTGAGTTATTTTTTTTATAAATATATACTACATGTTTTATTCAAAACATTGTTTCTTTGCAGGAAAATGTTTATCTGTAGCTGGGATAACGTGAAAGGACACTGCTGTATTTCGTAACTTTTGACACAAGTTCTTCCAACATTAGTGATTACGGCAATTGTTTAACAATATTGAACATCAGTCTAAATACCATTTCTTTTTATAATACATATCGTTTCAAGAAATGAAAGAGGATACGAATAATGTATTTGATTTTTTCGAATTAATAAAAGTATCTCAGATTGATGCATTTCGTAGTGTATTAAGTAGTTCTCAGGTATACTGTCTATTCATATCGAATGGTAGCAAAAATAGACATCTAATATCAACTCTCTTGATGGTTTGCTCCTGAATATTTCCCACGACTAATGCGGCTATGTTACTCTCGGTAATAGGCCTTCAAATTTATCGCAAGGTACACAGAAGGTACATGTCTCCCGTTTACTCAGATATAATTAGTGACAAAGTGTATCAGTCTTCTGTTTATCAGCTATAGTTAGTGACAGAGTCTAGCACTCTCCCGTTTATTTAGTTATATTTAGTAACAAAGTGCAAATAATTTTTGCTTTTAATGAGATAGTCTATCCTGGACAGGATGTAGCAAATCATCACAGCTTCTCTAAACTCCTGCTGATCTTCGGCTAATCTTCCAGCTTCTGCGAATATCATTTTCAGGTGGTCATTGATATCTTGTGTCAATTTTCTTCGTAGCCTGCGTCATTTTTCGTCGCCCTGGCATTGTCCCGTCAATTATACTTTTTAATTGCAGATCTATGTGATCTATCCATCATTCAGTTCACCACTGAGTATTTCTCTTGTCATTCTAATATATCAAAGATTGGTTTATTTATCTATTTCTATGTCCGTAAACGACAAACCATTCTACTGTAATCCATCCATATTCACAAAACCTACTACACAAATGGATTTTGAGGGTACTACAATGAATGCATCACCACACAAAATCCTCCAATTATTTGTATCTTCAGTTTATTTCCATGTTGTACTTACCGTAGCATTTCCTAGGCTTCACTGCAAATCTACACCTAAAAGATTTAATTCGTCTTTGAGATGGTTTTTCATTGTCCATGTCTGAATCCAAGCTCGTAGATAGGTGGGTGGAGGGGGGTTTGGAGGCTAACCTCCCTCCTAACTAACGTAACATAAGATCTAGTACTAGGAAGTAACCAAAAAAGCGTGTAATCTCCCCCCCCCATTTTCCTCCTCCTCCTCCCCCAAAAGATGGAAATAAAAGTCTCACCAAAAAGGAATAATGTATCAACGAAAACAAAGAAATACCATTTAAATATTTATTTGTTGTCCGAACCATACTGTAAAACTAAATATATCTATCACGTGACAACTCTAATTTTCAATGTGTTCGCCAATTATTCGTAGGTTAATATTGTATTATATGTGTGTTCCTAATAAAAAGTGTTCTTCGTCATTTCAAATTTGTAGATACGAGAAATAGTTTTAGTTTCACTATTAGTGTTTCATATTAATCATGTCACATTACACAATTATTATGCAACGAAGTGAAAGTACAGTACACAAAATTTGACTAGAACTGAAAAACATCAAGGAAGCTAAAGCATTATTCTTCATTGACTACCTGCCCATTGAAGTTATACTGGAAATGAAAGTGATGATTCTCTGACAAAAGCAAATGAAAAATGGCACAATTCACCTACTCTCTGCCGTACAGTAAGGCCAAAACACTAATCCACAACCAATATACATCACAGTGAAGAACGATATAGCTATTAATCAGAAAATAGACCACACACATTAACTACATAGGTAATAAAAGACAATAATTTTTCAACTTAGAACTGGCAACTGCAGACAACAGGATCACCTGTACCGGTTCAAGGTGGCTCACACAAATGAATGGTAAAATACTTTGAAACGGCCCCGCTGACATGAAGAAAACTGCGAGCTATGTTCTGGCGACTGGCCCGAAGATCTAGCACGATCAAAATAATCATCACCGTAGAAGAAGATGAAATAGTTAAAATTAGAATAGGAACTGCTAAAGTAATGTCAATGACATAAGGAAACTACTAACATCAAAACAAATCACTCACTAAAAATGATAATTATAAAATGCTATATCGCCCGTATGTTGCCAGGGCCCAAAAGGGGAGCAAAGAATAGCAACACTGTTTACCTTCCACGCATGTCGTAAAAGGCGACTAAGGAGGTTGTGGGATGGAGTTGGCTGTCCCATCCCATATAGGATCAGTGACCCAAAGCCATGCTGAAGTCGGATGTGTCATGCCGAAGGCGCAGATATCGCAGAAATGCTGTAAACCACGACATAACGCATTCCGTTCTCCGGACTACATCCTGCCAATCTGCAGGGGTTTGAGAACGAACGAAGAAGAAGAAGAAGAAATGCTATATATACTCCACATTGATGTGCGGCTCAGAAATATGGATACTAAACAAACAGCTAGAAGACAGAATTAATGTCTTTGAGAAATGGGTATATAGATGAATAGGGGGGACTTCATGAAAAGATAAGAAAATAAACAAAGAGATTATGACGACAATGCCGAAGAAAAAAGAACTATTAAAAATGAAAAGGAAACAAATACAAAATTTGGACATATTAAATGACATGAAACCTTGTAGAAGACCTTACTTGAAGATAAAGTTGAAGGAAAGAAAGGCAAGAGGTAGGTAAAGATAGAAGTGGGAGGGAAACAGCACCAGATGTACGTGATACATTCTAGAAGATTGTACCACCTCACCAAGGCAAGACAGAGAATATTGAAATTCTATTACAGTATGTCCACACTATCTCTGCTATATAATTATATTTGTTCATGTCCCTTCAAAAGAGGGTGGTTAACATTGTACCATTCTTTCACACGTCATTCGTGATTCTTTACTCTTAATTTGAAGCAAAATAATGAATCATGGGACCGAAACATTCCTGTAAGTACTCCACTCTTCGATCCAGCAGCCATCCAAGAGTACATAGACTCAGTAAGATGTCCGTTATGGGATTTTAAGATATTTGTAGAGTACACACTTTCTCCATTCACCCCTGGTCACTCTCATATCTATCATTCTTTGTACATGTACGTTATCACATCTCAAATTGTCCTCTACTTTCTGCAGTAATATATTATTCTTCTTCAGCATTCATTCTCAAACTCCCGCTGGATCTCCCTTGTAGCAGAACCTACTAGATTTCCAGCAGGATGTAGTCTAGAGAATGGAAATGCGTTGTATCGCCGTTTTATTTGCACCAATGACCCGACACATTCGTCTTCGGCGGGGCAGTAATATATAACTGTCCTTTTCATGTCAGCCCTATCTCTTCTTACTACTGTGCATTCGTCTTCTTGTCGTTCACAGTTTAACATATTGTTGATTAGAAACTAGCACCATAGCACACGGGGCAATCCCATAATCTCAGCTCTTAGTTTCAGCAGCGATTCGAATGTTTGTAGACTCAAAGTCCCAGTCAGATGTTGATTACGTGATCTTCGATTCTTTCCAAAAAAAAGTATATTTTCTTCCCTCACTTCCAATTCTGTCATTCTTTGTATGTGTACGTTTTCAGTCTCAATGTCACCGTCTTCATGTTGCAATGAATCTATGACTGATTTAACTAAGTCAGCTTTAGTTAAAATTCTGTGCGCACATGTTAAACTGTAGTTTGTGGACAATTTAACATGTGTGCACAGCAAGTCCGGTTTTCTTGATAAACGTTGCTATATTTAAAAAACTCCTCAAGACTCCATACATCGTTCTGTGAATGCCTGCCTTTGTGAGTCAATTCTCCGCCCTCAACTGGTTTAGTGTACTGCATTCTTGCAGAAGATGTTTCACAGTCTGTGCTTTCCGTACACATGAGCACAGAGATGATGGAACCAATATTAACTATTTATGTGACCATTGATGTAGTTTATTTTAGGTGTTTGACCTAAAGAACTTTCCTTCTAGGAGATTAACTTTCTAATAGCTTTGATGATGGTACTCTATTCATGTTATCTTAGTGCACTGTACGATATCATGATTGCTGGGAAGCTTCTTGACCTGGTATTTTTGACATCAACACTTGCACTTGACAAGATTGTGGTCCTGTTCATAATTTAGGGTGGCCCACCGGTCTTAGTTTCCAGCATCTGTTTGCTGAGACTGAGGATCTCTACGTTAAGGAGCTGGGATCTGGGCAGTCACACACGGCATTGCCCGTGAATAGGCTGATTTTTCATTGCCTTTCATCCCTGCACGAATATGACAGCATATCGATATACCAATATGGACAACTTGTTGTTGTGAAGTGTGACCCACTGCTTTGAGGCGTGACCCACTGCTTTCTTAGCATGCACATATCTTACGAACTCTGAAGACTGAGAATAGTGTATCCAACTCATATTACTGTTAACTTGACCAGCTACTTGTGACCATCTTAAGATAGTATGCCATTCTGAAACTCATCATAGAGAAGTATTTTTGGCAGGCGAAGACCTGGTATAAGTACCAGATGACGTGCCCTACCGAATCTGTGTCTGCATCAGAATAGTGTCAATGTTAGGGATACCAGATCTGTCAAGGACTGTAGTATCCGGAATATTGTCTTACAATTTGATGTTCAGAATTTTTCTAAGACACGTTATTGAAACTGATTGAGTTTCCTCACATGTCGTCTATACACAGTTCATGATTCACTGGCGTATAACAGCACTGAAAGAACTACTGCTCTGTAAATTTCAGCTTAATCTGTAGGTTAATGCCTACGTTTAGGTGCGCAATGTCTCTCAGCATGCTTTGTTGGCGATGCTTGCGTGTAATACGAAGTAATAGCAATATGTGGGAAGGTGTTGACAAGTGATTATCAAGTAGCCATATAACTTCGTTTGAAATAAATATCGAAAATAGTGCCTCTTCTGGAAATGAGAAACGAATATAGAATTTATGGCAACAAATGGAATGAACTAAAGGAGACCAGATTGAGATACACACAAATGGAAGCGGTATTGAGACGTGAATAGCTACAGACTTTTTTCTTCCTCTCGGTTTCGTCTGTTTGAATTAAATATTTACTTAGCATTAGTGAACAATCTGAGTATATATATATATATATATCGATTAAGCGACGAATAAGGAGGTATGAAGGTTGGGTAACTTGTTCCCTCCCATAAGTGAATGAAACACATGAGCCATGCTAAAATCGAATGTGTTAGGATAAACGGCAAAGATACTGAGGCCAAGCTGTAAACTCGCTAATTTGTTACGGTTTCTTCTTTTTATTTTGAGATACAAGGTAATAACTGCTGTAAAATTGCAATCCAAGAAGTTAAACTCGGTACGGTGTAATGAAATTTTGCTAATGACTGGTAACACAAATGGTAATACAAATTGACGCTTCGAACCAAAAGGCCTTCATTTCATCCAGTCATTATTATGTGAACGTGGATATTGCCCTTTCTTTCTCGTCGTGTGTTATGTTTTGTTTGTGATAAAGACATTTTCGTAGAAAAATTTATATTTGTGTGCTAACATGTGTGCTACCAGGGATTAGCAAATCTTCGTTACCCTGTTCCAAGTTTCGCTTCTCCTTCTACTTGCATTCTACAGCTCCTGTTAGTCAGCAGGTTGTAGCCCGAAGAAGTTAATATGCTGCATCGGTTTGCAGCTTGACTGCAATATTTTTGCTTTACGGCCTGCCACATCCAACTTCAACATTGCTAATTGATAGCTTTGATCTATAGAATGGAATAAGATGCTCAATCCTTCTAACCTCTTTAGTCGCCGCTTATGCTATATAATTCAGGTCATAGTGTTGATATTACTTGGTCTCTTTTCGTTCTCTACTGACAAAGCAGCACCTCACAAAGACAATGTGATTACCTTGGAGCAGCCTCCTATTCTCCCCACCATGCACTAGCTGACTTTTTCTATTTCACTCTACTGAAATCAGCACTGTAAAATCAGCGATTCAAGGATGCAGATGACGTTATCACCAATGCGATTGAACAGCTTCGAGAATTGTCAAATAATGAGTTCCTCAAATGTTTTCAGTAAATGTATGCAAGTTGACAAAAGTCGGTAGTTGTCGAAGAGAGCAACTTTGAAGGAAATGTAGTGTAGATATCTGTATTATTTCTTATTGTCTATATATTTCTGGAAGCATTTTGAAACTACCTCGTACAAGACCGCATATCACCAAGATATTGCGTGAAAACGAAAGGTACGAAGTTTTAAACTAACTATGAAATTGAAATCATTAATCTACTGCCTAGTGTCAAGACAGAGAAATGCGCAATTACAGTTAACACAAATTTGATATTATAATAATATATTTAAAAACAATTTGTTACATAAAATATATCACCGTTGACGTCAACTTTCTTGATACCTCCCATACCCCCTGTCTCAGCAACTATCACACTTTTTCAGCCACCAGCGTTCCCTAATTTCCTGACATTACTTATGACAGACCCTTACAGATAACTAAAGAAGCAATCTTACTGTCTGCCATCAACATTGGATGTGGTGCACATTATTATATCTGACGCAAATAACAAGTTGACCGATATAGGTTTCCCCTGCACGAACGTGACACAGCAAATATTTACACACAGTCATTGTTGTTTTGTTAAGAGAACTTGCAGACATTGAACAATATTCCAATAAGTTGATAACATAGAGTTTTCTTTGTTTGCTTGTTTCTGAAATGTGTGATAGAAATATCACGTGTATATTTTTTTCTGAATTGAAGGAGGTATGATAAATATAATGTTTCCTAGGTAGGTAGTTATGGAGTTTGCCTCTCTTTTGGAGATGCGTGCCCCTTTCAACCAGCGGACAACGACCAATTAGGTTACATCATGACACACTACCATAAAATATTAGAGGTAACAAAGACCCCAAAGTATTAATTATAATATTTCCTTCTTCTTGTCTATTTAATTTGTACCCCGTGTGAGGTACACTGCTTTCAACCGCGGATGTGTTCAATTCGATTATATCGGAGCTTTGTTTTACTATAACAAATAATGGAGGCTCTATTTATGAGAACCGAAACATCCAAGGCAAAATTTAATATAATTTCTTCGTCTTCTTCTGAGTTGACTTTAGCACCACCATCTTGTGCCGTCTCCGTAACGAAGGATAGCTGCAACAGACCTCTAACATTCCGTCTCTTGTTTTGGTAGACTGCTAGACTGTAACTTCTCCATCTTGAGATGGTTCTCTCCCACTAGTATCTCTGTCTACCCCATGCTCGCCTCTTCTCGACTTTACCCTCAAGTACGGTCGTTAACATGTCATTTAATGTGTCAAAAAATATTTTATTTTTTATCTTTGTTTCCATTAATAATTCTTTCTTCATATTAAGTGTTGTTAGAACCTCTTTGTTTATTTACTTATCACATGAGCACAGTGCCACAAGTCTTTAGTGAGAATACTTTGGAAGGGTGGAAAAACATTAAGTTATGTTTAACGGCCATAGTGATCACTTCCGGTCAAAATGGTGGATAACAACACAAGTGTTTTGTGTGTCGCCTACAGTTTCACTTGAACAATGAATATATTCGTTGTTTTCATTTAGGAGATTGTGTGGTGATGTGTTGTTATTCTCTGACCAGGAGGTCCACTCATTAAGATCTTCGCCGGTGCTAACGGAGTGCGTGCATCTGAGCTGAAGTCTTCGTGAGTGTATTCGCTGTCACACTGTTTGAAAAATGGCGGCCAATGTCAACCAGCATAGGACCAGTACTGTCAGCAGAAGTGTGATGGCGGATACACTCAAGGAGAGATCGGAGCAACTATGGATGTGTCCAGTTTGCAGTGATGATGATCCGACGACTAACTAACTAACTAACTAGTGATTAATGGATAGAACAGGGGCGTCTTAAATTGCTAATAGCCCCAAACTCTTTCTCCTTCAAGTTTTCTTTTATCTGGTATTCACTAGTGGATCATAATCGTTGTCTGCATGTAACAGAAACCACACCTCTGAAACAGCTCAGCGTGTAAAATGAGTGAAGGCGACAAATTGTATCTGTGCCCATAGTTTCTGATGTATGGGTCAATTTCCAGCGCAGCATGTAAAGTCTGGATGCGGCGGACTGCGCAAAAGAGCTAAATTAACATGGGCCACTGGACGGAAAGGCGTCATCCAGCTAGCGTCGTATAGCGTCAAACAGCACGGTGGGATAGCATGGCACCCTGGTCATCTACTGCACTCCAACACAAACTCAGTCGTCTTGCCACTGAGACCATATGTGTAGGGTCGAGAGAGTGAGGCTGACGGCATTACACCACTCTCCTTCACTTTAATCCAATTCTCATTGCACAAGTCATGGCTTTTATTTTCATGCCACTCATCTTCGCTTGAGAAGGAGAAACGTCACTTCTCTTTCCATGATGTTTCCCCAATTCTTCAATATATCCACATCTCAAAGGCATCAATTCTGTCTTATAATTGTTTGTTTATTTTCATGTCCATGAGCTATACATTAATACAGAATAGATGTAGCATTTTATAATTCTCATTTTTCGCTTGTAATTTGTTTAGATATTTATATTTTCCACTTGTACTTCTAAAGTACTTCTAACCATCCATATCCTCCTTTTAACTTGTTTCACATCTGCAATCATTTATGATTATGTGTCCAAGATATTGATAATGTTCTATTTGTTGTTTCTTTCAATGTGTTGTTTTGTTTAACACCTGTTTTTAAGCGTCGACATTTGTGGTTTTTATGTAGGAAGCGTAACGGTCGAGCAATTCCATATTCCCATACAATGTTCCGTGGGAGCAAATAGACTGCGACTAGATACCACTTTCAAAAATTATTATTGATTTGTAGATGTCATGTAGAAATGAATATTTCTTCTACGCTGTCAATGTATAGGTAGGAGGAGTTATGAATTAGCGTCAATGCTGTTTTCTCATAAGTCCTCAGGTGTCTAGTTAGTGGCAGACCAGCAGAATCCCAACTAGAGGGTTCCTGCCGCACTTGCTCAGTAGTCATGTCGCCATTCCTTGACTTTCTCAGAGCATGAGACCTGGAACCCTACACCCTCGTGGGTGGGAGAACCACGGGAATGATTTTCGTTTCAAATAACGAATAAAGAGTGAACTTGAAGCTATGGTCTGCTGGTTGGTGGGTTGGTGATAACACTACTCTACCACTGTTGGTGATAGCACTACTTTACCACATTTGGTGATAACACTACTTTACCACATTTGGTGATAACACTACTCTATCACGGTCGGTGATAACACTACTCTACCACTGTTGGTGATAACACTACTTTACTACGATTGGTGATAGCACTACTTTACTACGGTTGGTGATAACACTCCCACGGTTGGTGATAACACTACCATGGTTGGTGATAACACTACCACGTATGGTGATAACACTACTATAGTTGGTGATAACACTACTTTACCACGGTTGGTGATAACACTACTTTACTACGGTTGGTGATAATACTACCACGGTTGGTGATAACACTACCACAGTTGGTGATAACACTATTTTACTACGGTTGGTGATAACACTACACTACCACGATTGGTGATAACACTACACTACCACGGTTGGTGATAACACTACACTACCACGGTTGTTGATAACACTACTCTACAACGGTTGGTGATAACATTACTCTACCACGGTTGGTGATAACATTACTCTACCAAGGATCCGTTCTATATTTTATTTATGGTAAAGATGATTCCTCGATGAAAACTGTATTGACTATCTGCAACCAATAGCATACAAAATTAGAAAAAAAGGTGCAGCAATAAAAAATAATATATTAAACTTAGCACCAGATGAGAATAGAAAAAAAGCAAGGCATACAGGGATAGAGAGCGAAAATAAAAATAAGAAAAAAATACTATAATCATTACAGAAAGATAATCTCAGGTTTTATTCTTCTTTTGAAAGTTATCAGTCCTTACGCTAAAACATAGCGTTTGTTACCATTCAGATTTGTAACTTTCATTGGCTGCAGAAGATGTGGCCTTTGATCTTTTAATTTCAATTTAATTGTTCTTTCAGGTGCTAGCTTCAGACCAACCATATTATTTTCTATTGTCTATCCCCATGTGGATGATAGGTCAGAATATGCACACCTGCCGTTAAGCGTAGGGATGGTGACTGGAAGTTTTGGCTGTCTATCCAAGGCCAAATGTGTCGCCTTGGCTTTAATTAATCCATATTTATTCATGGGCCCTGATCATTAGTAAACAACATCTCATCTGCGACAGGCCTGGGAAGTCGTTAGTGTGTATTTATTGTTAAGTAATGAACGTACTGGAGCGACAAATCCCTACACTTAGAAATAATTTACAATGACGTATATTTCTGAGATCTGAAAAAGGAAATCCCTTATCTGTTACAATGTTTTATCTGTGCATAAGCAATAAACTTTTCGTTTTTGTGTGTGTAATTAGTATATGTGATTAAATTTAAAGATTACGGTTAAAGTGTGGCGCATGGCCGAGAGGTTAGAGCGCTAGTCTCACACGAGTGAGGTCTAGAGCTCGATCCACGGTAAGGACTGGGTTTTTTTCTGTCGGAGGATAAATTAAAAAACCTCACCCTGTACATGACATGGCGACAGCAAGAGCATACGGCCTTTATCACACAGCTATTCAATCCCCTCCCTGTAACGCCTGAACTGGTAAAATGCAGTATTGACAGTTTTTTTATTTTTTATACGGTTAAGAATTTCCTCTAGAATATATTAAATAGTTTATTAAAACAGCACCCATTCTTTGATAGCAGCCTACTAGAACAAGAACTTCATAACATATATGCAGATGAAACAAAGCATTTGTATCCTAAAGAACCCATGACATATTGTGATGTAAGTGGCCTAGACAAAAATCTATCAGTAAGTAACAAAACTACTCCGTTTTGCGTTGACTATACCAACCACTGCACCCAGCAGTGAAAGAAGTATGAGCACCCTGAAAAGAATCAAAATATATATCAGAAATGCCATGAACAACAATCGTCTGCCATGTTTGCATTCCTTGGCGATTTAGAAGAAACTATTAAGTGCCCTTTCATCAGAAGCAACATTTATTGAGAGAGTACTGAACATTTTCGCAGAAAAGAAGAACAGCCACCTGGAGCTGCATTACAAGATTATATAAGGTATGTTTAAAAAAAACAAAGCTAGTTAATAGTTATATAGGGCCGTCAATACGTGTTTTTAAAGGGAAAAGGGGGGAGGTATGTAGGTACTCCCTACCTACCTACTATTAAAAAAGGTCACTCGGCATCCCAACTCTAATAATTCACACTACACCACTGATTGTTACTTCCTTTTAATGACACTAACATATTTCAGTAGATCTTCTTGATCCTTTTAATGACACTAACAGATTTCTGTAGTCTTGCTAGAATGTTTCTTATGAACACTTATCCTAGGCCAAACCTTAACCCAACTGAAATTGGAAACCCATTGAAGAAAATGAAAGTAACAAGCACATTCCCGTCTTCGTGTGAGTGTTGAGGAACAGTACTTTCAGATCTTTCCATATATCTTTGGGAGATTTAGAAGACAGATATAAAAGGAAGTTGTTCATGGATTTACCTAGCGATGTTCCTGACTGAACACTTACAACTTAGCATGCGACAACTATGGTTGCAGCATGCAATATAAATATAACAATAATACTTACATAGAACACAAGTTACTTCTTCTTCTTCTTCTTCTTCACCTCCCGCTGGATCTCTTGTAGCAGGAACATGTCCCTACTAGACTGCTTAGAAGTAACGCACAGACTATAGGGTGCTGGTAGAAATAAAAATTATAATAACAGTATATAACAATTGTCGGGGCCTGAAAGGGGAGCAAAGAATAGCAACACTGTTTACCTTCCACGCATGTCGTAAAAGGCGACTACGGAGGTTATTGGATGGAGTTGGCTGTCCCATCCCATATATGGTCAGTGACCCAAAGCCATGCTGAAGTCGGATGTGTCAGGCCGAAAGGCGCAGATATCGTAGCAATGCTGTAAACCATGACACAACGCATTCTGTTCTCCGGACTACATCCTGCAAATCTGCAGGAGTTTGAGAACGAACGAAGAAGAAGAATAACAGTATACAAGACATTTTCAACGTTTTTAATATTCTTTTTCAAGAAAATACAGGACAAATAGAGAACACACATAAATTAAAGACCAGTAAAAATAATGGCATATCTTAAAAGTATTAGACGACGGACATTGAACAGCAGACATAACAAAGATGTACCTATACACAAGTATTATCATAGAGACGAGCATTAAAATAATAAACGGGGAATGAGAATGGTTTAAAATAACAATATCTGACAACAAAATGATAATACAACTAAAGCCACACCCGTCAGAATTCAAATAAATGAATGATCGGAATTAGGACCAAATATCTTTATGGTACCAACCTAAACTATATACCTATTTTCAAGGGCGTACCTAGCTCTATCGTTGGTGGTGTCGGATCTTAGAGCATTGACCTGTTTATCACGGGCACCACAATAATCAACGCCATTGAAATGTATAGCGACAAGAATAGATGTTCTGTGGTAAATTGCATGAAGATCCTGCAGAAACGTCACTCAGTCCTAAGTCAGTTTCACCTATATACTTGGTGTCACAGCGTTTACAAACGATAACGTAAATGACGTTACCGGATTCATATATAAAGTCATCATCGATAGTCGAAGTGGCTTTAGGAAATGAAATGTTGCAGATCTGCACTGCATACTGACATGTGTACCAGCGACAGAGTTACAACAACACATTATCGATTGTTAAAAAATGTAATAACAGTTTGGACAATTGGCCAATGATAAGCCGTGGTCGTCTGATGAACTGGAAAAAAACTCGACATGAAAATGATGCCATCGACGTCGCTACATTGCGTAGTCGCCAATATGAAGTGTTATACATAATATGGGAGAGAAACTGTCACATGATATTTCAAAGGCCCTTCATGCAGATTACATTACCGCCTGGAATGCGGCAGGTAACCTATCCACTGCAAAAAATAGAATGCAGACCGCACTTTAAACCCTAAGTGAATGGGCATCTGACTGGGGAGTCCAGATCAACCTCTCCAAAACTGTGACAACCACCTTCTCACTTTCAAACCACCAAGAAAAAGCAAATCTTAAAATAAATGGAAGTGAGCTAGCACATGTGGAGAACCCTACATATCTAGGGGTCACACTAGACAAGAGACTCACCTGGAAACCACACCTAATAACCACTGAGCAAAAAGCAACCAGGAGGCTATCCTTGATGAAGAAACTTGCAGGCACAAACTGGGGAGCAAATGGAAATATTCTCCAAAAAGTCTACATGGGTACAGTCAGACCTGTAATAGAATATGGAATGACAGCCTGGGCATCAGCATCAAAAACAAATACTGATCGCCTATCTAAAGTACAAAATGCAGGACTTCGACTTATCTCAGGAGGGATGAAAACCACTCCAATTCATGCAATGGAAAAACATGTAAACATCCGCCCACTGGATGACAGAAAAGAAGAAAGAGTACTTGTTCAAAGTGAAAAAATTAAGCGCATGCCAAACCATCCGATGTATGCACAAATGTCTAGATCAACCACAAGCAGGTTGAAGAGAACCAGCTTCTGTAACATCTCCAAAGATCTCCATGAACAACATAAAGAAATCCTCTAAAACCTCCCAAATGAAATTGAAACACTAACAGACTTTGAAGAGCCAGGCAATAGTCTCCAGAATGTCTCCATAATAACACAGGTTCCTGAAATAATTAATAAGGAATACCAAACTCCACCTCAACTAAAAGCATTGACACTGGAGATGATAGAAATAAAATACAATCCCAAGGAATGGACACATGTCTACACAGATGGATCGGCAGAAGGAGCAGTACGGAATGGAGGAGGTGGAATTTTTTATAAGACTCAAAGATGGGAAGACAATATCAAAAGCTTTTCCAACCGGGAAATACTCCTCTAATTTTAGAGCAGAAGCAGTTTCACTCCATCAAGCACTGAAAGCCTTCACCGAACCAGGACTGCCAAGACCAAAGAAGATAGTCATATTCACAGATTGCAGATCCCTACTGGAATCAATCCAGAGCAACAGAAACGAAAGCCTTCTGGACAACATCAGACATGAGCTAAGACAGATCAAAAAATCAACAGCTATTGCTTCAGTGGATACCAGCACACTGTGGAATCATGGGAAATGAGAAAGCGGGTGCTCTAAGGCAGGAAGCGAAATGGAGCAACACAGACACCCACTGTCTTACGGAGAAGCAAAAACAATAATCCGCAACACATACACAGCAAAGTGGAAGAAACAAATGGAAGGGGAATACGAACATGATGCAATACATCTCCTCCAAAGATATCAACAGACCACAACATTTCGCCTTAGAACAGGCCACTGCAGACTGTTGGGTCACCTTTACCGATTAAGGATCTGATACACAGATGAATGTCCATGTGGATCCGGAACCCAGTACCCGGAAAACATACTTCAGGACTGCCTAACATACAAAGAGCAGAGACAGCAGACCTGACCAGAGGATACAGACTTGAGGCAAAAGCTATGGGGCAGCCGCTCTGACCTGGAGAAGACAGTGGACTTCGTCTTGACGACAGGCCTGACGATATAGCATGACCACAGATGCTGAACGCAGAATAAGAAGAAGAAGAAGCGTTATACGAAGATGTACCTGGATACTGATGGTATGCATTTCCATGATTTCGGGGAAACATGTGCTATGGATTAAGCGTGCATTACATATTTTAAATGACATTAGCTGTAGCCTAATTTTAATAAAACAGTTCCTTCATCCTGGGCTCGCCAGGTTATTGTTACATCTTTTACACTCAAGTTATTTAATTATGTATAGTGATTGTAACCCTATTTTCCATTGTACATTCTCTGTTATTTTTTCAGTTCCGGGTGAAACATCCCGTATGACTCGATCTCAAATTGATTGAGAAAGATGGCGGTGGATTAAACTCATACCTTTAGCAAGGCACGACATTTTGATAGTGCACGCAAATGTACCTTTGTTTTATCATGACGTGGGACCACTAAAACATGTCTGTAGTCTACACCAAATGGATGTGACTGAAATTTCGAAAACAGGATACACATGTCATATACTAGACATACGCATTGCTCTTCGCGAAACGCACAAGCAGATGATTTTGAGATAAATGAACATGATTCAATATCCATAATGCGCGAGTTGGGAGTGAGGGTAGGCGTGGCCCAAAGAGAACACCTAACAAATATTTTAAAAAGAGCAGTGAACCAACATAGAACCGGAACCATCAGCTGTTATAATCTGAGATTTACTGAAGCGGATATCTCAGCGCTAATGGACATGGTCGGTGTGTGAAGAGTATAAGCAACTTATCAAATACCTATCTAATACCTAATATTAAAGAAATATATTTTAACAGGGATCATTCCCGTTTGTTGCCGTAGTCCTAAAGGGAAACAAATATAGCAACACTGTCCTCTGTCATGATCATTTTAAGAGGTGACCTACAGGGCCGGATTTAGACTTGATAAGGCCCTAAGCTATTTGAGATATGAGGCTCTTTATACGTCCAGATTATATGCCAGTGCCAAATATAATTTTCGGATACTTAGAGGGTTAAACTGAAATATTTTTGGGGGGCCCCCAAGAAAGTGGGGACCCTATGTTATAGCTTATGTAGCTTATACGTAAATCCTGCACTAGTGATCTACCGTGTACAACATTCTCTCTGCGATGCTGGAAGATGTATTCAGAGATCTTAGGGTTTGAATCAGCTTTAGATCTCGCATTGATAGAAAACTGTTCAACCTAAGACGTCTTGGGGAAAAATACTAAACGAAGATCAAATTGCACATTATTAGGAATCTTTAATGTGCCATTGATTGAGCTCTAAATCTGCGGTTGCATATTCTCGAAAGCATGAACCAACTTTGTGCTTACTAATAATACAAATATAACAGGACTCAGTGTTACAACCAATAATGACAATCGTATCATGTACCTTGCATACGGGTAAATGGTATGTGAAAGTAGTTAATGGATTCACATATTTGGCAGTAAAGTAAAGTTAAAGTTAACCGACAGCACTTAACTGCCATACGGGTGTGAGATGTTAGCGATCTGACATGTCAGTGGCTCTGCTATATGAGGGCAGTAGTCATCTCTCCCTCGCAGACTTTACTTCCCACACTAATCCGGTACCCAATTAAGGCTGGATCGACCCGGAAGCTGTTATTAAAAACATTTCCACCTCAACTGCGGAATGAACCCAGGACCACTCATCCCATGAGCAACTTGTTCAATGTCATGTGGGGCCATAAGAAGTTTCCATCACGTAAAAGACAAGAATATATGTCTAACTAATTTCTAGAAAATAAGTTCTAAAACCAACAGATACAATGGTTTGGTCATCTGGAAAGAATGCCGTGTGATTCATTAGTTTATAAAGCATATATGAAGAGAGGAGGAGCAGAAAGAAGAGCCAAGGGTAGACCTAGAGTACGCTGGATCGACAACATCAAAGAGAGATTACACGAACACCAAATAACATTATCTGAAGCTGCCAGAAAAGCGAGAACAAGAACATTGTATCTCTCTCGACACCAGTAAGGGGTAAAAGAGGAAGGAAAGAAGAAGAAGAAGAACTAATTTCTAGAAATGGACGTACTGTCTCTCTCATCCCAAATGTCAAATGGATCAAAAATCAATGTTGATATCGTATGTGTCAGGCCGAAACGGGCAGATCTCATAGCCAAGCTGTAAGCCATGACATAACACATTTAGTTCTCTGGACTACATCCTACTTTACAGTCTGAGTCTGATAACCATTACACAAGAAGTTGACGGTTAAAAATGCCCACTACTACAGAATACCTATAAAAGAAAGATTATTTAAAAAAAAACACAGTGGTACCAGATATGGGAATGAAAGACAATTGTTAATGTATCATGCTTTAAGTGAAGCTGGCTAGCAGATAACGTAGAAGCAAGGTTGCCAGGTGGTTATAACTATTTATAGTCAAATTGCTAATACAAAATACTGCTAAATTTTAAAATTTCAAAACTGCTAAAACATGCTGCTATTAAAAAAACTACTAATGTTCTGTAACCTTGTATGACCTCTCTTCAATTATCAACATTCATTCATTTCACAATGACAAATATGTTATTACCAACCAAATTTTACTTCTTTTAACGTTTTTTGGGAGCAGGGTTTGAGTTTTCTCTAGACATGAAAACAGTGAACCTACCGCAAGGGCCAGAGTTGTGCTCTGATGTCGATGTCTGTTTCGGCAGCATTATACTTGGAATAGCATCAAGTCAGAAAATGCTGAATAGAAACAAATGAAATCGTCTGGGGTTTTGTTGCCAACAGAAACGGCATGAAGTTGGTTGATAAATCTTCAGCTTATTACACTGTCACATCGAGCAAGAGGATGGAGATAGAGTTACAGCAGTGCTTAATTGGTTGATAACTGATGCATCAACACACTCGGTAATACAGCCTCTCACAAATGCTGTGCAGGATAAAAAAGTGCATGCTGAGAAAAGAGTGGTGGAACTTATTGAACAATTCAATTGTCCAGAGCATTACATGGATATACTGTCCTGGTCATACTGGGATCAGAGGAAACGAAAGCCGACTTTAAGGCAGGCAATGCGGCGATAAACGGCTAATAGAAGGGCAAAAGACCGTACACTCACTCTCCCCTCAACGCCGAAAGGTACATGAGGACAGAAAGAAGAAGAAGAAGAATATATATTGCGTGTTGTTACCACGAACATTTCTGCTATTATTATTTACTATATCAATTCTCACTATAGTAACAAAGTTTCCACTTAAACATCTTAAGAAATGTTTTTCAGTATGTGATTCTAACATGCAACCTTTATTCTACATTTATACATGTGTAGAATATACAATATTTATAAATTAGGTCATATTCACAACATAACCTGCCATACAGTTTGTAGCCAAACTAAAATAAGAAAATAGGAAAAAGTAATTTTTTTAACTGACCAAAATATTACATTTTAATTATATATACAAATTTTTATTGTCAGTATGCATCACAAACGGTCAAATTTGGCAACCCTGCTTATAAGTTCCATGTTTGAGTTCACATTATGCTATTTTATCGGTCTCCATTGCTTTGATAGACCTAACTTGATGTCCGCACTTGTTTTTCTTATCTGAAATCGGACAGATCTGGTCTAAAGGACTTACACCAGTGTTATCACTTGTCAAGAGATATGTTCAACGCTTAACCTGTTTAGTATTAAGGCCTAGAACAATTTCTATGTACGTAGTCTCGATACTATCGTACTATGACCTAAATTGGTGGTTCTCAAAATACTATAGGGGCCTATGATGAATCCTAAATTAATTGTGGATAAAACTAATAAGATAAATATTTATGTGGTTCAGGTCTTAACCTTAGTGGTCAAGTCACTGGATATTGTTGTATTGTAGTAATGCAGTAAAATGGAGTGTGTGGTCAAAAATGGCCAACGTTGATACCTTTAATTGGAGTCACACTTGCATGCTATTAGATGTATACGTACACACATCGGCCCACGTCTAAGTAAGGGGCTCATTCTATGTACACACATCGGCCCACGTCTAAGTAAGGGGTTCCTTCTATGTACACACATCGGCCCACGTATAAGTAAGAAGTTCCGTCTATGTACACAGATCGGCCCACGACTACGCAAGGGGTTCCTTCTATGTACACACACAGGCGCACGTCTAAGGAAGGGGTTCCTTTTATGTACACACATAGGCCCACGTCTAAGTAAGGAAGGGGGGGGGTCTTTCTGCGTACACACATCGGTAAACGTCTAAGTAAGGGGAGTTCCTTCTATGTACACATATAGGCCCACTTCTAAGTAAGGAGATTCCTAATACGTACACACATAGACCGACGTCTTAGTAGGGGGGGGGGGGGGCTTCTCCATACATCCACAGGACCTATGCCCACTTCTAAATAGTGGGCACCTTCTATATACACACATAGGCCAATGTCTAAGTATGGGGCTTATTCTACTTACATACATACGCCCACGTCTAAGTAGGAGCTTCTTATACGTACACATATTCCCACGTCCTAGTAGGAGGTTCTTTTATGTACACACATAGACCCACACATAAGTAAGGGGCTTCTACGTACACACATATGCTCACGCAAGGGGCTAAGGGGCTTCTTCTATGCACACATTTAGTCCCATTTCTATATATGGGGCTTCTACGTACACACATAAACCTTATGCCAACTTCTAAATAGAGAGCTTCTTATATACACACATAGGCCCTTTTCTGATTAGGGGGCTTCTTCTATATATACATATAGGCCAATTTCTAAGTAAGAGGATTCGTGTACGTACACACATAAGCCCACGTCTAAGTAATGTGATTTTCTACGTACACACATAAGCCCACGTCCACGGTTTCATCGCTAACGAAAGCGGTATTTATCAGGCGATATATGGTCAACAACTGGCTAATCAGCTGATCACATTGCTAAATTCGTTATCAAACGATATTTTAAAAAAAGAATTGCAATCGGCGACTTCAAATCTTGCGCACATGAAAAATGATGGTGATGGCACCTTATAACATAATAACAAGAAATCTGAGCTTTTTGATCATATAAAGAGACATAACAGCATGGAAAGATTAATAGTTGAAGGCAGACGGCAACAGGGGGAGAGCTCGACCAATACGACGATGATGCATTGATATATTGTTTAAACATGTCTCTAGCTGCGACATGTCAACTTGCCCAGAATGACAGTGTTCAGAAAACACATAAAGAAGTCTACGTTCTCAAAAGAGTAACTCATATGATGACGCTGGTTTACTACATTACTATATAGCATTGACCGTACAATTGTAATGTTGGATTATCAAGTTCACTTTATAACATGATCTTGACAATCCAACATTAGAGTTTAACTTTAGAACTCATATATTGGTCTATTTCAAAGGCTTTTAGTAAGATCTGTAATTCGTCGTTATAGCGCTTCTTATGGTCACCCTGAGATCGTGGTCGCCCTTCTGCAACTCACCATAGTGAAGTGTCTTTGACGGGCGATGATCTGGCATGATGACCTGATCAGCGAATTTGTGTCAGCATCAAAATAATGTCAATGCTAGGGATATCTGAGGTGTCAAAGACAGTGGTATCCGGAATCTTGTCTGTACATAACTTTTCTGAGTTGTATGAAAGTGATTGAGTTTCCTCACATGTCGTCTATACAAAGTCCATGTTTCACCGGCGTATAACAACACTGGAAGTACCACTGTTCAGTAAACTTTCAGCTTAGTCTGTAGGCTAATGTCTACATTTAGGTACGCAATGCCTCTCATCATATTTTGTTGGTGGTTCGTGAACGTGTGTACGAAGTAATAAAAATATGTGGGAAAGTGTTGACAAGCGGTTATCAAGTAGCCATATCAGCTTAATTGATATTATTGATATGTTATCGTAATCTGTAACAATACTACTACTCATGTCCCATCGCTTGAATGGTGACTTTCAATCTTATTCATAGTCTTTACGTTCAGTCTCAAACTTCTGTAAAATAAGCAGGAAGTAGTGCTAAGAACCCCGCTTCGAACTCCTCCGCAGGCAATTGTGCATCCGGACCATTCAGAAAGAAATGATAAACTACTGAAAGTAATTTATATTGTCTAGAAAATCCCTACTGCCAAGAACTGCTGGGCTAATGACTAATGGGCTATTACACATGTCAATGTCACCGTCCATGTCCTTACTGTTCGTTTTCTGTTGTATGTTTTAATTTTGTTTCAATATGTGTCTTGATAAAGGTCTTTTGGTCGAAACGTCGATCTGTGTATGTTTTTGTGTATGGCTCTATCTATTAGCAAAACTTTATTACCCTATATTCCTGGATTTACCTGTTGGGTTAATGATTACGTCCTGAATAAGATATGCTACCAAATTTTGTTAGTGCTAAGAACCGATTGCATTCTGTTATGATTTACAACTGGCGTGCGATCCTTTCGACTTGACACACCTGACTTCAGCATGACTTTTGGTCACTTAGCCTCAATGGACAGGACAGCTAATTGTACTTCCAACACCTTCTTTATCGTTTCTTGCGTCATGTATAGCAAGTTAGTGTGATGTTCTGTGATCCTTTATCAAACATCAAGAACACAATGACAAATTAGCGTAATGCTGTTCTGCGCTCCCTAAACAACACCAGCAAGCTATTGCTTTGTGCTCCCTTATCAAACACCATGACACCTTATTGAAGACCTTACTTGAAGGTAAACTCAAAGGGAAGCAAGCAAGAAGTAGGCAGAGATACAAGTGGGAGAGTACATCACACGATGGACAGGTTACAGTCTAGCAGAGTGCACCACCAAGACAAGAGACAGGAGATGCTGGAGATATGTTGCAGCCAACCTTCGTTGCGGAGACAGCACTTAATGATGATGATCAAACACCAAAAACAAGTTCGTGTGATGTTGTTCTGTGCTTCCTTAGCAAAGTATTGTCTACTTCACTAAGTATATAGTATATTGTGAAATTCTAGAAAGGCCACCACATAAGAAATTTGAGGATCACTGGTGTAGGAGAATCTGATAACAGCAAGATATTTATTCGACCCACGAACTCTGCTTGTGTGACCCTACAGAGATCACTTGTGGTTACTTATTTGGAATTGGTCAGTGCATTTTGTCAACAGTCATGGTCGACGATAACGGATTTTACGAGTTCTGTGGGGAAAGCTTGATTTTTGTGAGTGATATTTTTACTAGATATTTCTTTTAATGTTAAAACAATATCATTGTTTTGTTTATCCACATACATGCCTGATATATGTACAAGCTGATCAAATATTTAGGGTCATATAATAATAATAAAACCCATGTGGCCTTGAGTCTTGGAGGTGTCACACAAAAATCGCGCCAAGCATTACTGTCCTTTGTCATACGGACGAGCGTCGAAAGAAAAGCCCACACACTGACCATTCCTTGATGTTATCATGCCAAAATTGCCTGTCATCTTTGGTTTCGTCCACCGTTGCAACCTTTGCAGTGTTAGATAAGTTGGATAAAATTATAGATGTTGGTAAATGGAGATTAAAAGGATTATAATTAGTTTATAGATTCTTTAGGAGGGGGAAAAGGGTTAGAATCAGTATTTAGATTTAATAGTTAATTCTCTAAGAATTATCGTCTAAGGCGTGAATCGATATGATTAAATGATTTATAGCACAACAGTGGACGAAACCAAATTTTTACATTTTTCTTTTACCTTTAGCTTATCACTGTAGTATATAATATGTTATAATAAAATTTTGCTTTTTTTACATTACGCCTGGAAACCACGCAAGCTTGTACGGTTTCACCACTGTGTCAACAGTTCCTCCTGTTGAACTTCAATGTTTATTATATTGTTTATGGTAATGCGCCTTGATGTATAAATATGGGAACACATCCAACGTTGAATGTAGAAGGCTTCTCTTCCATTCTGAAACTTCTGGTGCCTTCATAGTTTACAGCATAGCTGCGATATATTTTTCTTTCGGCTTGACACATCCAACTTCATTGTGGACTATGGTATGGTACATCCAACTTCATCCCCCAAACCTCCTTATTCACATTTTACAAGCCTAGGAGGTTCCAGTACTTTGCTCCTCTTTCGGTCTCTGGTAAGAAAAGGGCGGTAGACTTCACTAAATACAGGCTTTACACCACCCCAATTCACGTTCAACAGCACATGCAAATACAGTATATAATATACTCGAATATATTAATACACATACAATTGATTCACTTCCTGCATATGCCATTTCTTTTCAATATTTGTTGAGCTTTTTGACAATATGGATATATTTCACTAACTTCTCCAGATAAATGAGTTGACGGAATCCGTCCAAATTTGACGAACGATCAGTGATTCAATTTTTTACAACCGAATGATGTCGACCAACCAATATTCATCGAAGAATGCTTAGCATGTTTGGGGAAAATGTTTCAAGGACAACAATAGAAGGTGGTACTGCTAGTAGAACATAATGGAAAATAATACTCACGTGGTAGACGGGTAATGAAGTCCTACTGAATGACGACTAAAACACTACACACTATCACTAACGAATGTAAATATGGTACATACAACAAAACGATTTGTTTTGTTGTATGTACCATATTTACATTCGTTAGTGATAGTGTGTAGTGTTTTAGTCGTCATTCAGTAGGACTTCATTACCCGTCTTCCACGTGAGTATTATTTTCAAGGACAACAGTGAAGTATAGGGCAAGAATGTTTCGGGAAGGGTGGCAGGTAACAAATGATCTTCCGCGGTGGGGTCAGACATATTGTGACAGAGGCCATCCCCTAGATCAGTGAATCCTAAACCTTTTTTGCCCCGTAGATCCCTTGCCGATTTTTTTTCTCATAGCCCCACCTTCGCCTAATAGTGATTTTTCCTAAATATATTAACTGTAAACGTTGTTTTTTTACAGCTATTTTGAATACTGCTCACTTTAATCGGATTTTTTGTAGAGTGGACAATTATAAAAATATAAGAAAATGTCTCATTTTTATTCATATCTTTATTATAAAGAGTACATCTTGTGTACCCCAAATTTATATTCTCAGTGACACGCACCCCCTTCAAGTGGAAATCGACCCTTGGGGGACCATATAGAATATAGACAACTTTGGAAACTTATGCCTTAGATGGATGTAGCAATACGTGTAAACCGACCGTCGTTGTAGTTTGTGTTGGCTATGTGTCACTAGGAACAGTTCAAATGATTGTTGGGAAGAAATTGAAGTATCCGAAGGTATGTTCTCACTGGGTACCACGGTTATCGGCTGAACATCATAACGAAGAACGGATGTGCTGAAATTTGTACCATCTACAGCATTATCATGTGGTTGGTGATGAATTTCTGTCGCCAATAGTGGCAGACTGACGAATCGTGGTTTCACCAATCTGAGCCATACAGCAAAGCAGTAAACATGCAATAGAAACATCCTGGATCACCACACAGTAAAAAAACAAAACTCAAATAATACATTTCTGTAGGGAAGTTAATGCGTATTATCTTTTTTTGTTGTTGACTAAGTAGGATTCTTATTAGTGGACTTTAAAGAGCCTAATTTGAACATCAATGATATCTACTGCACGAACACACCAAACAAGTTGCATACAGTAATCAAGTAGTGTGAATATCCCATATATATGTATATATATATATATACATACATATGCTTTGATGTAGAATATACACTACTTTCTACACATACACACGCACGAACGAATTTGCATATATATATATATATATATATATATATATATATATATATATATATATATATATATATATATATATATATATATATATATATATATATATATATATATATATACCAATATACCATATATTCCGAGACACAGAGTACATCCATCCGTTTATCGACCCATCCATCTATCTATCTGTCTGTCTGTCTGTCTGTCTGTCTGTCTGTCTGTCTGTCTGTCTGTCTGTCTGTCTGTCTGTCTGTCTGTCTATATGTCTATATGTCTATATGTCTGTCTGTCTGTCTGTACATCCATCCGTCATCTATATATCCTACCAACCTTTCTACCTACCTATTTATCTATGTTTCTTCGGCGCTGAATACGTTTGGTAGGGCACAAATCATAGCTCTCTAGTTCGAACGCAGTGATGTTACTGTATGCAATTTTTGCATGTTGAGATACTTTAGTCATATCTTCTTTGATGGTTGTACTGTGTGGAGCTTCTCTTGGCTTTGGATTCCACCACTCTATCCACCACCGTATATTACTACAAAGACTAAGATATTCCATCGATGAGGTTCTCAGAGAAGAACAAGCGGGCTTCAGACCTAACCGCTCAACAATAGATCACATCTACACCTTAAGAACAATAATAGAATAATCCACAGAAAGACAATCAAAACTCATGATCATTTTTGTAGATTTCCAGAAGGCTTTCGATAGTATTCACAGACCATCTCTCTGGAAAATTCTTACGCTTTACGGCATCACGACGAAATACATCAATATCATAAAAGCTTTTTACTCCGATACGACTTGCTGTGTAAGAACAGAAAGTGGATTTTCCAGCTGGTTCCCAGTAACAACGGGAGTAAAACAATGATGTGTTTTGTCCCCAGTACTGTTTTGCATCGCAATTGACTGGGTGATGAGAAAATGCACAGATAAAAAAAAAAAGCTAGGAATTAAATGGGTAAACAACAAGACCCTGGAAGATTTCACCTTCGCAGATGATATTGCTCTACTGAGTTCAACACACCAAGATCTCCAAGAAAAAACAGAAAGACTCAATGTTTTTGCACAACAAATAGGCCTTCAAATAAGCACACATAAAACGAAAATCATGAACTTTACCGGCCTGACAGAATCAATTAAACTAGATGATAATATACTAGACAACGTTTCAAATTTCGTATATTTGGGAAGCAAGATAACAGCAGACGTGGATACCAACTCAGAAATCAAGACTCGAATAGCTCTCGCCTCCAACGCATTTAACACACTCTCAAACATCTGGAGATCGAAGATCGCAATAAACACATCAAACTGCGACTTTTCAATGCAAGTGTGATTCTATCATTGACATATGGATGTGAAAGTTGGAAATCTACCGCAATAATGGATAAGAAGTTAGTTGCCTTCGAGAATAGATGCCTCAGAAAAATCACAAATACTAATTGGAAAGAATTCAAATCAAACGACATACTAAGAGAGGAGACAAAACAAGAATATGTGACGAACATCATCAGAAAACGCCGCTGGACATACATTGGCCACATACTTAGAATGAAGGAAGATAGAAGTCCACGACAAGCCTTCATGTGGACACCAGACGGGAAAGAAAACAGGGAAGACCAAAAACAATGCTCAGAAGAACATTTATGAATGAACTAAAATCAACAGGCATAAATGCACAAGACCTGCAATCCTTGGCAATTGATCGACAGGCATGGAGAACTATGACATCCGCCATATGCGCCAAACTTGGCAAACGAGGAACTCTCAGATATATAATAGAGAGAGAGAGAGAGAAACATACCAATACGGAAGCCTGTATGTACTATGTAGGTTACTATGGGAGGCATAATTTCTTGATATTCACATTAGGAGCATGCGACTTTCACATTAGATACGTCTTTGGTAAAGATGGGGGTGGGGGGTACCTTAGGACGATTATATATTTCCGTGGGTCGTTTTATTTTCGAGATATTCTTGGTGTTCTTTCGTGAATAAATCAATTTTAACAAGAAACAGGAGGTCGTGGGGATCCGTCCAGTGTTTATCCGCTCTTATGGCTTGCTACTTAACGCTGAATGCCATTTTTATTGCCTAAAAGAGGGGGAGGGGGTGTTGAACAATCACAGCCCCCCCCTTTCATATAACGCTTGCTTCACATGCATGGCTTCAATGGGATTATCCTACAATTTGAGATTTTAATACATATCTCAAACTAGACGATCCAAACAGATAAACTACCGGTTAGGTAATTAAAATGCATGCATCCAAACTGGAAAATTAACATACAGATATTTCATAGCCTAAAATTCTTAGTTTATATTTAAATTTGTGATACCCATATGAAAGTTCAACGAATTTATTAACGAATAGTAGTCAACATAATTGAGGTATATATTTCGATTATCCTATTATGAAGGGCTACCAATTTTCAAACACCCAGCATCGATTAAGTACAGTAGAGGTCGTGACACCAATACTTGACTGAATATGTGTCAGGTATCAAACAGAGATAAATGTACTCAAGTCTGAATTGAATATTTATGTGTGGTAGTCACGGTCCTATAATTCTTCAGAATTCACTACGTCCTTCGGTTCTTGCTCTCTGACAACCTTTAACTTTCACAAAACTTGGTTTTACTGGTCCAAATAAAGAGAAGGCATACGTAAGAGTATGGAGGGTTTAGACAGACTTATTTGGTTATCTTGAGTATTTGGTTTCTATGTTTGGATTCCCAGGAATTACGAGAAATAAAGTTATTGTATTATTTAACGCAAGGGGAAGGTATCTCCAGAAGTGTATTTGACACAAAATGCTGCAACACTCAGAGATGTGCAACGCATTGAGAAGAACATCTTACTTGAATATTACAAAACATAATTGTATAGATAATTGCTCTGAGTCTTTCACAGGGAGAACGTCTGACTATGAATGCATGTTGTCTACTGGGAATTTACATGGTTTGTATAGTGATTGATTTGAAAGTGACACTGAAGAGACTTTCAGATCTACCGCATGCTGTGTATGTATACGTTGATACAAATGAAAACATCAGACAATACATTTTTAGGTTACAACACTTGATTCTTGATTAGAAATCGGCATTTTTTCACTCGGGTCATTTCCATAAGTGCACAGATCTGTAATTCAGCCAGAGATGCATCCGACTTCAGCACGCCTTTTTGGACCAAATCTATCTTCTAGGAAATATTTTTGCCAATTTATTGTTTAAATCCCCTTAGTCGTCATTAACAGTACATGGTAATTTATAGTTATTTTTTTTTGCTTTTGGACACCTGAAACATACGAAGACGGCGATTTACAATTAAAGAAATGCCCATATTAAATGCTATGAAAATAGACAAGGAAAAAAATGTTTAATATAGAACATATAGAAAATGCGGTTTAACATAGAACCGGAAAAATCAACCGTTATACCCTGAGAGATTTACTGAAGCGAAAATCTGAGCACCTATGGACATGCCCGTTGTGCGAAGAGGATAACATAATACCTAATGTTTAATATATAACAGTTACAATAACATTATAACATCTTACAATAACAATAGAATAACATCTTAGTGGAATAAGATGAAAACTAGAATTGGAATTGACATCTGTTTACTCAATTACTATGTACACAATATGATGAAGATTCACTATGTGTCCATGTGTGATTCACTATGTGTCCATGTGTGAAGAAAGTAGAACGCGTGATCCAAATGTGTCATTCTCTTGAAAGGAGAAAGGCAGAGCTGTAGTCATTTCCAACCTACCTGAAGGAAAAACTATATGGCGATGTGACAAACCTGAGACATACTGCCATCTTTATAAGAGATATCAATGTGGTCTTGTGGGCAAACGAACGAAAAATATCTATGCTATAGACACAATATTAAATACCCACTACATAACAAGAGCGCCGTGCAGTCTTATCTCATCATATTTCATCTGCGTGACCATATAGTGGATCCTTCAACATAGTCGTCTAACAGGAAATGAAACTGCACACTTGTAAAAAGAGGTGCCTAAAAAAACAACATAGTAAAAGATATGACAGCATGAGAACTGGTAGACAGATTCCCAGAAACAACAAGAGGGAAATCTGACTGAATATCTGACTGAAAATACTCGACGTGTTGAAATGTATGTAGTGAAATCACACGACTAAAGAACAATAACAGCATTAAAAACAACTTTGCTTGAGAAATAAATCCCGTATCTTTTAGTTTCGAGCACGGCATGTAACATTTAATAGACATTTCAACCGTATCATCCTCCAGCAGCAACCCATTTTTAAACACTGTTGTCATCTAAACGAAACAGCCGAGTACCTCCTTATTGACTGCCGTTCCATCTTAATTGCCAAACTTACACTTTCACAGACACTCTTATCAGTGATTAGCCCACTGTATGGATCGCTGATTCAATCTAAGAAATCCTGCACATTTTTCAGAACAGCAATGAGCTGTCAAGAGTTGAACTACTCAGCATCAGTTAGATATTGACAATAGTTACAACAACAGCATATGAAATTATTTTCATTACTGCAATACCATTTTGCAAGATGTACATGATGGTGTTCCTCCTTCGCAAGCGAATATGAGCATGCCATTAAGAAGAGAAAAGTTTGGTTTGATTGATTGTGAGTCCCAGAGGGCTGAGGTGAGTTCAATCCTGGCTCTGAAAGAACTATTGCAATGCGAGTAGGAGTGTAGTAGATCTTGAGATGAGGAAAAACAGTTTGATATCTCCTTCCGTGTTTGTCTGTCTCTTTTGAATTACGTATAATTTTCGACCATGTTCAAAACTTGTAGCACGCTCTAATCTGACTGTTCCATGCTGGACGACCAAGAGCTTGTTTTTTCCAAGAGCTTGGGTCAATCTTGCAGTGTTTGAGAGATGTCCTCAAGTAGTCATAGACGAGTTTCTTCTGGACTCCGCTTGAACGTTTACCTGCACACAATTCATCGTAGAACGGTCGCTTTGGAAGACGTTCGTCTGGCATACGGACGATGTTGCCGGCCCAATTAAGTTGAGACATGGTCAACATGGCGTAGATGCTTTCAATCTGAACTTTTTTCGAGAATCTCTGTGTCTGGAATATGATCCTACTTACGTACACCAAGAAACTTTCTCAGGTACCTCAGGTGAACTAAATTAAACTGTCTTGCATGCCTAGGTTATACAGTCTAGGATTCGGTTGCAATTAGCAGCGGAGGAAGAACGACTGCGCGGTATAAATTAAGTTTATTTCCAAACGCAGATCGCGCCGGATCCGGACATTAGCACTAAGCCTACCAAACGCTGCACTAGCACGAGATATACGTAGGGCGACATCCGCGTTAATTATTGTGGTATTTGACAAAGTGCTGCCGGGGTACGCAAACTTTTAGTAATGGAGTTTTTGACCTTAAACGGTTATGGATAGTTATTTGTAGGGACTTATGGTGCTGATTGGTAAAATACAACTGGTTTTGATGTAGTCACGATAAGACCAAAATGACTACACGCTGAAGGGAAGAGGTCCCTTTTTTCCTGCATATCATTCATACCGGTAGTATTGAGCGCACAGTCGTTCGCAAAGTTAGAGGTCCCGAACAATGTCCGCCTGCAAGATACTGTTGTGGAGACGTGACAATCAACATTCGATAAGAAGATGACACTTTTATTGATCATCTTAAAGATAGCTAAACATAGACACCATACCTGACTATATGAAAGTAGAGATAAGAACTTTCTGTTGTAATATCTCATTGATCTGTAACAAATTTGTAACAACAGTTTGATTTATTTTCTTGTAATAATGTTTTCATCTATACATTAATTTAAGAATATGAAACATGTTTGTTTCTATTGTATCAGTACCTGGGGACTGGGTTTGGAGAAGAATACTTTAACATCATTACACAAATACATTCTAAATTAAAACCGTGTTCTCCGACAATAGTCAGGTGAACACATTGGGAATCATCTTTCTAAAGTGACCAAATGTTACTCTGCTTGGGATTTTTATTCTCTGTTGACACAAAGTATAAACAAAATGACCAATGAAGTAATAGGCAAAGCCAAATGAATCCTCATTTGAGAATGTAGTTCGATGAGCCAGCAGGTATGTATATATATATATATAGTGTGCTTTTTTCTGAGTGTTTTTTTTTCGCCGTATCATCACCATTATTCTCCTGGAGTATTCTTTTAATTGTGCTTATTTTTTTTAAAGATACAAAAATACTTGTGTATGTGGGGGGGGGGGGGGGGAAGCCACTGGAATCATAACATGAAGGAGACAATAGTCAATATTTTGTATTCTATTTCCAACCAGTTTTGTCAAGAATTTTCACCTAATACGGTCATTTGGATACCGCACATGAGTAGAATTATACCAATATAGAATGTGTGGATATATTTGAATACTTAGGAGCAAACATCAACGGTGCAGGAGATTGCATGGAAGAAATAAGGAAGAGATTGACAATGGTATATTGTAAAATAACACGTTTGAAAAACATGAAAAAAAAAACAAAATAGAAACGAAATTTCTAATGCTGCGAATGCTTATTTTTCCGGTAGCAACATATGGCTGTGATACATGGACCCTAAGTAAAACATCGGCGAAGATCAACACCTATGAGATGAAATGCTACAGAAAGATACTTAGAATATCATGGAAGGAAATAAAGAGAAACTCAGATGTTATAAACATACTGAAGATTCCAGAGTGTTGGTTACTAAACACAATAACAAAAAGAAAACTACACATATTTGGTCATTTAAAGAGACATCATCATCATTAAGTGCCGACTCCACATCGAAGGTTGACGCAACGTATCTCCAACATCTCCTGTCTCTTGTCTTGGTGGTGCATTCTGCTAGACTGTAACCTGTCCATCGTGTGAAGTTACTCTCCCACTTGTATCTCTGCCTACCTCTTGCTTGCTTCCCTTTGACTTTACCCTCAAGTATGGTCTTCAATAAGGTGTCATGTCTTTTAATGTGTCCAAAGTATTTTATTTGCCTGATCTTTATTTCTCTTAGTAGTTCTTTCTTCATATTACGCGTCTTTAGCACCTTTTTATTTGTTTTCTTCTCTTTCCATGATGTTCTCCCTATTCTTCTATATACCCACATCTCAAAGGCATCAATTTTGTCTTCTAATTGTTTATTTAGTGTCCATGTTTCTGAGCCATACATTAATATGGAATAGATGTAGCATTTTATAATTTTCATTTTTAACTTGTTTGTAATTTGTTTAGATATTAATAATTTCCTCATGTCATTGAAGGTACTTTTAGCCATTCCTATTCTCCTTTTAACTTGTTTCACATCTTCCATCAATTGTGACTATGTGTCCAAGATATTGATGCTGTTTTACTTGTTGTAGTTTCTCTCCCTGTATGTTTATGTTTACCTCCTGTTCTTCTGTGTCTTTGCTGATTATCATGTTTTATAAATATTTATATTATGGATGTAAGGATATTTTGGATATCATATAAAGCTGTTTAAAAAGACAAATAATGGAGGGAAGAGGATCTGGATATAGGAGAAAGGGCAGACCAAGAAGACACGCTCGGCTGACGACATTAAAGATAACATAATACATCGTTGGAAAATACAAGCCGCATCGCTCACGACAGAGAGGGGTTCAGATAGTTCATTGGGAAGACAACGTTCCGGAAATCATACGTCACATGACACACATGAGTAGATATCAGGTGTAACAACCTCAAACTGACCGATGTTCATACAATTTACCACAAAAGATTGTCACCCATTCGAAACTTATCCTTCTCCGTAGAATAGACCGCTTGCCCCAAATCCTTTCCCGTTGTAATTTTCAACCAATCTCAATAGTGTAATTTATCTTCAGTTATAGGCCTACAGCTTTTATCATGAATTTCATTAGCGGACGAATCAATGTAAAGTATACGTAAAGTCACCACTGAACAGAGCCATCAGCCAAAGTAATTGACGCTGTGCCTGTAATAAGGTAAAGGCCTTGCTTTCTCCAGAGCATTTCTGATTAAATTGAGTTCTTACTGTTATGATTTCCTAAGGGGAAGAGGAGTTGGAAGGTTTCAAACATCCCCTCCCTTAGAAAATCAAAGCAGTATATTTAGTACAGAGAAGGAAGCTCGAACACAATCAAATACACCATTCACTCCATCACGATGGTTTTCTAAAAAATATCACAAAATATCGCACGAAGAATTTACCCTTAATAAGGTAACCACCGCCTCTTTCTAAAGACGTACCTACGGCCCTGCTTCAATCTATACCTGATGTCAGTATAAGCTGTGTAAATATTACCTACATTTCTGCGGTTTATGGGATGGTTTCAGAATTAAATGAAACAGGGTAAATTGTGGAAGCGGCTTGCAAAAACATTTTAATTTTACGTGGAGAAAGTTCAAATAAAATGTTATAAAATTAGAATTGATAATCTACTACCAAATATGACAGAACAATATAAAATAAAAAGAAGTAAACCATATTATGCTTAAATCCAAATAAAATATTGAAATAAATATTAAAAGGTTTTATAAAATATAGCGTCGTTGGCGTCTATTTTTCATGAACCACCTCGTCATTATTTACATCCTTAGCTATCGCAGTAAAGACATTCAAGTAGAATTTTAAAAAAGCCTTCATACTTTATGTTTTCGATTGTGTCTGTGCATTTCGTTAGTCGGTATTAGCAGACGACACTAAGTATGTACATAGTGACCAAAGAAATGCACGGAAACAATCAAATCATAGTGCCGAAATCGGATATGTTACGCAGTTAACGTAGGTAAAAATGAGACACAACGCGTTTCCATTCTCTGGACTACAACATGTTGGAAATCTAGTAAGACCATCGTCCTGTTATAAGAGAGATGCGGTGGATGTGTGAGAACGAAGGCAATAAAAAAAAATTATACAATAAATCGATATCAGGACGTATGAAATTGTGTTTTGGTTCTATTCTTATGTCTTTACTATCGACACCATGTCAACAACTGTCAAACCAAGTCGCTCGTTAATTATACAGTCATCATCATGTGACATATTCTTTCCAGAACATGGTCTTCCTTATGGATTCTCTGAACACTCAACGATTCTGGACAAGTTAACCTTCCGCAGCTAGAGACATGTGATATATCACTGCATTATCGTTGTCTTGGGGGGGGGGTAAGGGGGCTTTCTACCCCTGTTTCCGTTAACTGAGATTTCCGCTATTAATCTTTCCATGCTGTTATGTCTCTTTATATGACCAAAAATGCATGCATGTTTAGTCCCTTACGGAAGGCATTAAGTACGCCAATGTCCAAGGTAATATCCTTTAATTTCATCATCCATGACCGTCTGCGGAATATTTGCACAGAAAGTAAACCAGCATTCACTCGTTACAATGTTGACTATTGTCGTGGTTTTTCACTGGTCACTATTTATATACTTGGAATCGCCGTCACTATTTTCATGCGATTTCATGTATATAAATAGTGATCAATCAAACATCGCAAGAATAATCAAGAACTAACGACTGATGGCTTGTTTGCTTTCTGTGCAGCGGTCTTTATACAGCTAACGTCCATGTGTCATCTGTACACATGGCTTACTGGAACCCGTTCATGATTATTCCACGACCGAGCTCAACGACCGTCACGCATATGCCCAATATGGAGTTTTCCTGTGTAGCACGTGTAGTTGTAAGGGACATATTGAAAGAGGATAATACGACAACGATTGTGGTACGTTTGAGCTGTGAATCACTTCTATTTTAAGAAAAGCCTAGTCATATACTCTTACTAAAAACATGTATCCTTCATAGTGTAAAGATAAGGTTCACTAGATATTCCGTGTTATCAATGAGACCCTAAATATTGTGATAATCGAATAACCGGTACAAACCGAAGTCTGTCGGTCTTCAAACTACGCACATCAATAGGTATAATTCTGCATGCCAAGACACAACTACAATTATTCAGTGATAACGGACATTATTTCTTGAGTTTACCACTGTTGGGACAGGCCCTTCACCTGATATAGGTCATTCGGACGGTCTCATATAAACTGATTCGAATGATACGAGATTTTCAATGGTCATTTTACGTATATTTTGTGTAGTAAGACAAATGGAAACATGAATAAGTCATCCTGGTATAGCTAGTTCAAAGTAGGCCTATTTATTTTTCGATGTATTTTTGTAAAAGTAGAAATGAGATTTTATGTAGCTGCAAATTATTGGCAATAAATCAACATCACTACATAAAAGACATTCCCATAAATGTTCTGTGTGCTAGTTCGTCAGAAATCTAAAAGTATATAAGCTCAGTGTCTCAGTCAGTAGCTGGTCGTAAGTTAATAAAGATACACGGGGTCTTTGTTACCTCTAATATTTTATGGTAGTGTGTCCTGATATAACCTAATTGGACTTTGTCCGCTGGTTGAAAGGGGCACGCCTCTCCAAAAGAGAGGCAAACTCATTAACCTACTTAGTTGCTGGTCGTGGGTTTTTCTGGTCATTCCGGGCAACACGAACTTCCTTCCCTGGTCAGTCGCAATTCTATCATTCTCTGAACATGTACATCATTTTTTTTAGTTTTCTCACCATCGTTTTATAATCTATCCATGATTTATTTAATTAATTCAACCCAGTCTCTTCTCATTACTTTGCCATCCAATCTAGCTTTATCCGCCAATGTGTTAGCTCTTTCGTTGCCCCCATGACCAGGGCAGTAGGTCTATGTGATGTTCTAAGCGTTGCTGATAAGAGGGGACCACTCTTTTCTTATAATGCATATTCCTACCTTGCGCAGCATACTCTTGGAATCTCAAAGAATCACAGTAGGTGTTGGTGGTTTCTTCGTCAGCCAAGTCAGAGCCGCTGTTACTGCATCTATCTCTATTCTTATTCTCGTTGTTGCAGTGGGATAGGCATCCGATTTTCCTTTTCTCACCACCCTCTGCTATTCTGGTAGGCGATGAAGCCCCATCCGAATCTGTGTGTTTCACATGCTGCTGTGCCATCTGTGTAAATAATTATATCTTGTGGCTTTGAGTACTGTTCTATGAGTTCTTCTAACTTTTTTTTTCTTTATGAAAATACTACATATGTTTCTTAATTTTTATTGGAGCTAATTTGTAAGTGCTCTACAATTTCAGCTAGTATTCAGTCAATTCTGTCCAATGTCAGTTACATAATAAAATGTGTTCAATGTTAGTAAAGTCTGTTCCAATATACTTAATTCTATCACAAGGATGTCATAACATACACATTATTGTGGATAAATCATCCTTCAGTTTTAAATTGATCAAGAATCTGTATATGTAGGGGGGGGATTGAGGGGGTGTTAAACCCTCTTAAGAAATCAGAACATGACTTATAGTATTAGGAATTTAGCTAAAAAATACCGGTAACCACATTCCCTCCTTTTTAACGATTTTCTCCCCCAAAAAATTAGGCCACCTAAAACTTTCATGAAAACGAATTGTTGATTCCAGGTCTTATGTTATGGAAAGTTGGATATCGATCCACAACTACCTGATCAACACATCTCATATTGAAGGTTACTGGTCAACTACTGGTTATGCACCGGTAAAACCCGGTGAAAACTCCCACCATAGTGATAGAGATAGTCATCACAATATTGCTGTTTGCTGATGACTGCACTTACTATCAGTTTTATAAAAATATATGCAAATCAAAATGGACAGTACAACAGGGATAATGTTTCAACCTTCTCCAAGCGAACAGTACTATGACCCAATCAATCGATCAAGTGTCATTTCGAATGGCGTAGGCGATCATGTGTCTCCTCGACTCTTGTCTCTTGTGTTGGCAATAAGCTCCGTTGATGAACGTATACCTTGCCACTATACTAGTCCATCTAGCAACTTCTCTTTTTGCCGTCCACTGTCCCTTCCCTCCTTGATCTTTCCAGTGGTTATTAAGTGTTCATGCTGTGTTCTTCTCAGCACATGCCATAGAAACATTGACTGTCTGCCACTAATGTTTGATATGATTGATCTTTTTACAAGAACATTAATGAGAACATCTGCACTAGTTTTCCATGGTATTTTCATAATTATTCTCAGATACCACATCTCTGTAGGCTCCAGTACCTTTTTTTGTTTACAGTCCATGCTTCACATCCATAAAATAGAATTGGATCGATATAACACCCCAGCACTAGAATTAGGGTCTGCATTGATAGTGTTCCATTGCACAAAATGGTTACTATGACCCAGTCATTAATAATTATTGTCTTCTACCAGTCGACATATTCACTTATCTAGGTAGTACTGTCTCCAAAACCGACAATATTTATAGAAAACAACATACTAAAACAGTATAATCTCTAAAGCAACTGTTTAATTTGATGGATTGAGCGACAATGAGTGGGAACGAAAGGGCGTTAGCCTCACCACCAAACTAAAAGTAGATAGTGTTATTGAGCTGACCACTTTGCCATACTCTTGTAAAACATTGACAGTGTACTTCAGACACACGAGTTAAATCACTTCTACACGGGCTGTTTCAGAAAACATCCCAGGATCAATAGGTAAGGTAAAGTACCTGCTACTGAAGTCCTCACTAGAGCCAATATCACAAAGATTCATACAATGACAGAAAGACAAACTGAGATAGTCCGAACATGTCCGCATGTCTGACAAATAATTTCAAAAGCAGCTGATGTTTGGTGAGCTCTTTAGGGGAAAATGACTGGAAACATCAAAATGTCCATAAAGAGCATCATCTACACCACATAATGGGAGTCTGTCGTTCAGGGTGATGTAGCACCTCCAGCTAAGGTGATTTCATCATTGAGAGGCATCAAAACTCAAAGAAAATGTGTAGCCCGAAAAAAAAGAACAACAAACACAGAGACGCTGAATTCTGATCATCCGTGTTTCAAATGTGTCAATTATACCAGCACTGGACTTCTCTCTTGATTCTTGATTAGAAACTGGCATCACATCACGTGGAGCATTCCCATAAGTGCTCTACCTTCTGTTTCAGCAGCCATCCGACTCGATGGTGTTTCGAGTCTAATGCCACCGAAATAAACGTCGACATTAGGGCACAACTCTGGCTCTTGCGACAAATTTCTCAGTACACACCAGAGAAATGCAATAAAGAAAAAGTCTGAAACTACTGCCATCATCGCCTGCGATGGGTGACTATTACATATCTTTTTCTTCTGCGTTCGTTCTCAAACTCCTGAAGATTAGTAGGATGTAGTCCGGAGAACGGAATGCGTTGTGTCATAGTTTATAGCATTGCTGCGATATCTGCGTCTTATGGCCTGACACATCCGACTTCAGCATGGCTTTGGATCACTGACCCTATATGGGCTGGGACAGCCAACTCCATCCCATAACCTCCTTAGTCGCCTCTTACGACATGCGTGGAAGGTAAACAGTGTTGCTATTCTTTGCTCCCCTTTCGGGCCCCGGCAACACATGGGCGCTATTACATGTTATAAATCTGGTACTAGTTCACGATTCGTGAATTAATTACCTCTACCTTCATAAAGCAGATCACAAACGCATACAAGCATTCAGTTGCACTGATAGCATCTAACAAACACACATAAACACAATCTATCGGATACACAAACGTGTTGTGAGACAAACGATAGTACCACTATCTACTGCATATAAATAATATCTACTGTCCGCGAAGTCGCTTCGGTTATGCATATTAGCCTGTTTTATGAGAAACATTGACACAGAAATTGCATTGTATGCAACATTTGACAACGCAACTGTACGTGACTTGAGATAAATCGGTACGGTAATGATTCATGTGAAGAAAGTTGCATCAATGATTATATCGGTGTTTACTAAAACTTACGAACTTATCAGAACGTGTCATGATTTTACCCGATTCGTGTACCGAATTTCTCTTTAACTGTTAAACGGTTGGTCACTGCACATGCTAGACAACATCATTTATCTTTCCTCAAGGTTTCCCCGCTGTCACTGCTATGTATGAGTGAACCTGCGAGACACCGAAACAAATTCTGACGTGCTGTCAGACATGGGGATATTTATATAGTGCTTTACGTAGGAAACAGGTAATGCAGTCTTACTGAACGACGACTAACACACTATCACTGTCGGATGAACTCGTGAAACAATACACATAACAATACACAGGATATAATCATACAAATAAAAATACACAGGACATAATCGACGTTTCGTCCAAAAAGCCTTATCAGGATAAGCCAATAACATCACAAGACGAGGAGTAGAAATGACCACAACACACAAACTTGTCAGAGCGAAATATGGATGTAAAATAGTACAGTCCCTTTGACATTATAAAATGTCTGCAAGTTGTGATTATTTTAGTTTTTTTTCCCTTGTCGTTCAGGGTCACTTGGATATTTTCAATCCACTCGCGGCCAGAGCTTATCAGCGCTCGTCAGTGTGATATTGCTTTACTGACAGCACATACATCCGTGTGACGTTGACTATCATGTCTTTCCACAGCCTTGTTTCGTGTACTTTCAATTATTTACTGTTATAGTCCATGTCGTGTGGCGTTGTTATCATGTCTTTGCCAATCTTCTGTTTTGTGTGCTGTCAATCATTTCTTATAGTCCATGGTCTGGCATTGTTTATTGTGTCTTCCAACACACAACACTCTATTTAGTGTGCTGCCAAATATTACCGCTACCGATGCTCTCCTATGCTTATAATTCCATGCTGCCCAGCATATTCTATCTTAGTCTTCCCATTGCTCTTCAACTTTCCCGTTGTCACGATGTGCTACAACTTTCTTCTTTTCATGATTTATCCAAGTTGTGGATTGTCTTTTTCTGATACGAGTGAGAAGTTTTCTTTTTAAATTAATTTCAATATATCATCATTATACTTTTAGTCTTTCTATGGTGTTCATACATTTCTTTTAAAAAATCACACATCTACTGCCTCTAAATAATGTCTTACTACTCTGCTGATTACAAATGTCGACATTAAAATTGTATCAGTAATGAAAAATGTTTATCTTAATTAATTTTTGTGTGCTGAAAACGAAAATGATATTTTAAAATGTTCATTTCCTTCAATTTATTTAGATATATGCAACTAATATATGTGTCTATATATTCAATATATGTGTCTTTGTTAGACATTTCCAGAACATGTATCAACAGTACCAATAATTTATGTTATATATGTGGTGAAGTAACTTTTCTATCACAAAGACGGAATATGTCTAAAGTGATTAAGAAAACGTAACAGCTTGTATTTTGGCTGCAGGATAGGAGATCAAGATAAGAGTTGGGCACCATACATATGCGGCAATACTTTTGCTGTACATCTTAAACTGTAGTTGGCTGGCAAAGGGCAAGCTATGCCATTTGCAATTTCAATGATTTGGAGAGAACCAGCTGATCATATCAACAACTGTTACTTTTGCATGGGGCCTCCAATTGGGAAAGGAATATTAAAGAAGACCAAATGGACTCTGCAATATCCAAGCATACCCTTGCGATAAATCCGGTACCGCACGTCGATGCCCTACCAGTTCTCAAAGTACAATAATGATTTTCAACTGTTTCCAATGACGAAGAAGATGACATTTCTGAGCTATCTACATCAAAAGACAAAGAATTTGAACAAACTATATCTACAAAACTACACTTAATAACCCAAAGTGAACTGAATGATCTTGTAAGAGACCAGAATTTACCCAAGAACAAGGCGGATCTTCTGGGTTTCAGATTACAACAGTGGAATATTCTATCAGACGATGTTAAAATTTCAGTGTCTAGGAACCGTCAGAAACCGTTTCCTAAGTTCTTTAAAAAAAGGTAATCTGTCTGCGCGCCACAACATTTCTGGTTTATTGGCTGCTCTTAATGTCAATTACAACCCAGAAGTGTGGAGGCTTTTCATTGATTCTTCCAATACAAGTCTTAAAGCTGTTTTGTTGAATAATGGTAATGTTTTACCGTCAATTCCAGTTGGTCATTCATTTCATATGGAAAAAAAACGTATGAAAACATTAAGCAATTTTTCAAATGTATAAACTACGATCATCATCATTGGTCGCTATGTTGGGACCTAAAGGTGGTAGCTCATTTGCTTGGACTACAGGGTGGTTGCACCAAGTACTGTTGTTTTCTCTGTGAGTGGGACGAGATAGTCGTGCACGAAGTGGCCGTTACATAGTTTTAATGCTTGTTGCATGGAAAGAAAAATAAGCATTGCTAGCGTTTAAGTCAGTGCTGGACAATTTTCTTTGAAAAAAGAGATCTAATAATTACAAAGAAATTGTAGAAAATATCCATCTGAAGTATTAGAGGCAAAGCTGAAACATATCTTTAAAAATTAATTTTCTAGATTCTCACCTGAATTTTGAAGTCAAACTGCGGAACGGTCAGTTATGAATATGGTGAACGATTTCACGATGGCATTGCTGCTATGAAGACAATGTATCAAGGCAATTGGAGCCCATCAATGCTTGTTGATTACTGTTGGACTGTGACAAGAGACACCTCACGGGTTGACTACAAGAAGCAACCAAAAGAGTTCCAACAATGATTGAACAATGGCAGTAGGGGTTCAACTGTGCCTTTTAGCAACATTATATGTGAACTTTTAATAGTGTTTTCTATTTATTCTAACATGTTATGATGGAATATCACTTAATTGAATTTGTAATAACAAGTTTTATAATGCTGAAGTGGTCACCAAATGACTGGTCACCAAAGAGATTAAACAAGTATACATGAAATTTGTACTGCTGAAATTTAAATTCATCATTAAAAAAAAGCAACGCCAATTGGAGAATTTCATTATATATGTGAAATCAGCATGCCAAAAATTAATAAGAAATGTATTTCAAGTATGGTAAAAAAAATTTTGAACAATTGTTGACTAGTTTTATCTGTTGATTAATTTTTAGATTTAATTCTCAATTGCACAATTCATATATCATTTGTTATAATACTTTGGAAACTTCTCATCATTACAATTTCGGCCTATCCATGACAAGTTACGCCTGATTATTGTTTCTGTATTCTTGTCATGTTATTGTCCAAATTACTCTCGTCTGCATGCTACTCTAGGTCTTTATTATGCATGTTACTCCCCGTCTTTATTAGTCACTTTTTATGATAGGTGACATTATTTCTATTCTTTACTCTCCTGTGAGGCCAAGCTAACACAAGGTTCGAACAATAAGATATACATAAATCAAGGGGAAACTGTATTGCTTTTGGAAAATATATGGAAATGAAATAAGGTAAAACATTAATTCTTCTTTAGCGTTCATTCTTAAACTTCCACTGGATCTCGCTTGTAGCATGATAATGGCCCTACTAGATTTCCAGTAGGATATAGTCCAGAGAATGACAATGCGTTGTATCGCCGGTTTGTTTACGCCAATGGCCCGACACATCGGTCTTCGGCGGGAAATTATTAATCCTCCTACCTTTAATTAAGATGCCGAAACAGAGATGTTGTATGACTCAGAAACATAAAGCACGATAAAATCCATCCATCTATCTGTCTATAATCTATATGTTCCTTCAGCTTCAAATATTGTGTATAGGACATAAACCAGAGGTCTTCAGTTTGAGTGATGTGATGTTGGTGTGTAGTTCTAGTATGTTGTTGAGACAATTGGACATACCATCTTCGCTTGTTGCTCTGCGATGGGTTTTTCTTTATCGACCTCTTTCTCCTTTGCCATCTAGAATCAATTTTTCTGTTGTAGTTTTACGTCTTTTTATCAAACCATATTTCGGTCTTAGGTTGAAAGGTTCGTGTCTCGGCGAATGGAGGTTTTAATCCATTATTTAACTGACAAAGTGCTTGTAGCAGCACTTGCAGATAGGGATGTTGACCAAAAACACATGGCATAGAAGCTGTCCTTTCGCAATATTTGCACTTCTTTATTTCGTCCCAGACCATATCGTAAAATTAAGATAAATGCCACCATGCTTCCCATATCATCAAAATATATTCCGGTCTTCGGTTGAAAAACGGGTGCCTCGGCAAATAGCACTCTAATCCTTTAAATAAGAAAGTGCTTGTTAAAATTGAAAGTCCTCTGCTTTCTTATTGTCTTTGAAACCTATTGGTGTCTTATCTGAATTGCTTGTTTGACTTGAATAAAATGGGTGGTAGAGAAATATAAACTTATTACCATATAATATACTGCTTGCCTCTTGCATCAACTGTTTGTTTTGTGCATATATTTCAAATTTGCTGTTTTCATTATTACATTATTCTCACCAGGACTTGGACAAACTCCTCAATAACTCATGGCCAGAGTTCACGCCGTGTTTCCAAAACTCCCTGGTCGTGTGGGTACCATGTGGAATGGTGTGGTTGCTGCTCCCTTTCTACCTGGTGTACTTGTGTAGTTATGCCAATGGTATTTCCATTCCTAACAACAGACTCAACGTATCGAAAACGGTATGTTATTTTTGTGTGTGTAAATGTCTAAATAAAAAGTGAACCAATCAAGTATTTGTATAGCCTATTAATCTAAGGGATTTGAAGAGTTATAAACCTCACAATAATTTGGTCTACTTTGATTACAATTTTTCTTTAGCACATTCGCTTGTTTTGTATATCCTATTTCTTTTCCTACAGCACCATCGGGTTTTGCCTTATATAAAGAAAAAAAGATAAGGCTAGAGATTTCCTTAATTGTTATGTCAAAGCTATTATTAAATTTAGTATAGAAAAGCAATATCAGTGTTTGAGAGAAGATCATAATTTGTAATTGATTAGTTCTTTATTGGATGTGAGAGTTGCACACTAACTGCAGACAACGAGAAACGGATGCAAACCTTCAAATACAAGTGTTATAGGCGAATGCAGCGACTTTCTTATAGAAAACATAAGATAAATATACTATGTATGTCAGAATTTAAGTAGACATTCTTGCAGGTCCACAAGAATCACCACATTCAACAATAAACTGATAAAAAATATTATTTGGATATTTAATATGATATGTTCCTCTGTCCAAAATAAAAAGAATCTTCATATAACAAATGAGGGTAAAAAACAAAAGAGGTGAAAGAAAATCATGGACATACAACATCAAAGACTGGACAGTTCAAGATGTTTTCAGACTCGTAGACATCTCTGAAGATTGAAATCGCTATATAAATATGTGTGTTGATGCATCCAATGTAGTACGCCAGTCACTCTGACGGTTTATTGGTTTATGAAAGGATGGAAAACTTGCATGTTATGCTTGATAATAATCCTTTTTGTAGAAACATCTGTTTTATCTGCTTTCCACATTAGTTTTTTTGTATATTTTCATTTTGTAATTGTGTATATTAAATTATTCTGGCCTAATTATTATGTTGCTACCTGTTGTTTTAAAAATATATACAAGTACTCTATAGGTTTGTTTATAATGAATTTGTCATTTTTTTAAAAAAAGTCTACATTTTCACAAACCTAGACCTATAACCTGAATCTTTAATTACATTGAATGGTGCATAACAGCGCAAGTTACAATATTTATTAAGATACATGTCAATAAATGTTGTACTTTTAATAAAATACTGCAACCTTGTTTTTATTCTTTGAATATTTCTACTGCCATTGTCTAAGTGCATCGTGTCCTATATTCTGTTCAAAAATCAGAAGGCAGGAAACGAAATTTGAAACAGGTCCGTTCCTTTGACACCTACTCGCCTCACAATTTGAGTCAGAATGTTTTCTAAATTCGACTAATCGGCGGAATTCTATTAGTTGAATTCCGATTTTTTTTCTCTACATCCTTGATGCTTCTTAATTATATTGCTCATGTAACCATATTCTGTCCAACAAAGGAAAACGTATATACGGCCGCGTACGACACGTTGATCGTCTGGTAGGCTAGCTCGCTAGAAGAATAAAAATATACACAACTTTTGACTGATAGTTTACACGAGCAGAGGAAAACAAGCTCATATAAATATCCACGAATGGTGCTCCGAAATTGCAATTCAAGGAACGATCTTTTGCAAATTTCTGGGCTAACCTGAAAGCAGGATTTCCGGAACTATCGAAATGGACTTTGAAAATATTGATGCCGTTCGTGGCCTTTTGTAAAAACATACTTGGGCGAAAATTCATTCTCAGCGCACGTTTATTTTAAAAATAAACATAGAAACATTTTGAAAAACGCGCAGTCAGAACTCAGAATACAAGTTTCAGCTATTAATCCCAATATAACAAGGCTTGTAAATGAAATGCAATATTATCATTCTCCTTTATGGAAAAACAACAAAATATAAACACAACTGCTCATGCTAAGAACTTCTATTTTTCCAGTTGCAACATACGACTGTGAAACATGGACCCTAAGTAAAACAGCGGCAAAGAAGATCAACACACTTTGGATGAAATGTGACAGAAATATACTTATAATATTATGGGGAATAAGAGATATTATAAACACATTGAAGATACCAGAGATTTGGTTACTAAACACAATACCAAAAAGAAAACTTCACCTGTTTGGTCATATTTAGCGACACAACTTGTTACAAAGACAAATAATGGAGGGCAAAACACCTAGCGGAGGAGAAAAGTGCAGACCCCGAAGACAATGGACCGACGACAATAAAGATAACATGAATACGTCGTTGGAAAATGCAAGCCGCATGATCCAAGACAGAGAAGGGTCCAGTGAGTTCATTGGGAAGACAACGCTCTGGAGAGAATATGTAACATGACGACATTGAAGAAAATCAACCACATATATTTACAACCAATTTTCACAGTTGGAGTATTATTCCACCTTCTAAGCCACAGAAGGCAATTTATCACTTAAAAGCCTCACAACTCACTTCAGTAATGAGTTTATGCATATAAGAGAAAACAGATAGCTGAGTGCTGGCACAACTGAAGGATATACTCGATGAAACAGATATACTTAACCTACAGAATTAAAGTGAACAAAAATTAGTGGGTATCGTTTCACTCTCATTTTGTCAATACTATAGACCTATACTTTTATGGTTTGTGTGCTTAACAACTGATTGTCACTTTCGAAGATTGTGCAAATATGGACATATAGTGAAAGTAAATTAGTATTGTGGTTCGTGGATATAAATATTTTATTCAAATTGAACGGTAAAAGACCATTTTTAGAATGATGTTTATTGTTTATTAGCCACACATTACCATTATATTTTCAAATACTGACATATACTATTCTTAATTAACGAATAATTCATTTCTGAATACTTTAAAATATGGAATAATTTGGGAGTCCACGGCAATATTTTTTAATTTTAACGAGGCCCACCGCAACAATTTTCCGGTTCCGTTTCAAGATGGAAGTAGTTATGGTCTTCGTACTTGCTATGGTCGATTGTTCTGTGTTTTAATAAGCACAATCGTAAAATCCCCCATTATTCTGAAACAGAAGTTTATTTGATTTTTCATGTGATTGAGACCCGTTCATGTTATAAGAAAACGCAGATGAAAATACGTGGGACATGTTCTTAGACTAGATGAAAACAGTTATGAAACCAGCGAGCCCTTATTTGGACACTTGGGGGAAAATAAAAAGAGGAAAATCTATAATTACTCTAAAAAGCACCATAATTAAAGAAGGAGAAATAATAGGTTACAATACCATACAAGAACTAAAGTACAGGCAGCGACCCTCAACGCACGGAGAATCATAACCTCTGCCCTATGTGCCGCCTGTTGTACGAAAGAAACAAAATTAACTAAACTAACTGCGACAGCTGACGTAAACAATAGATACACCAATAACCTGAAGATATCAGACATAGGCTGAAGTAGAATAAAATATGGAGGAAAAACGAAGGAACTACAGAAGCTATATGTTCAGCATTCTATTATTTAATAGAAATTATACTTTTTTTTGGTGTGTTGGTGGGTGAAAATAGATATGTTACTGCATGTAGATGAGTGATAAATCTACGTGTATAGGGTAGACAGCAGCAAATAAAACAAATAATGACAATGTCTTATGATAAAAACTCGTAAAACACTAAGTAAGGCCGTACTTTGACCTGTAACCATATACTTTAATAACGTAGGCATATATAGATATAGTAGTGACACAAAAGTCACAGATATCTGGTTATGTTCTACAGGTGATCCGAATCGATCTGTCCCTCAAAGCGTATTGAAATGTTTAAAAAAATGTAGCCGTTTTAAGACTAAACACACATTCACCTTACATATTTCACATTCTCCTATTTTTTTTTGGTCGTATTCTTGTTTCCATTTTTAAATATTATTTGGTCCGTTAATTTCTCATTCCATGTTTTATAATTAAATCTTTAAAAAATAAATTCTAAGAGAGTTGTATTCAGTGTTAACATCATATTGACAATTTCTGGCCAAATGTTTATATTTTAATCTCTTTTACTATCAAGCCTGGGGGGGGGGGGGATGTCTTTCAACCACCCCCCCCGCTTTCTTAATAGATCAGAAGATGACTTTTAATACTAGGAATTTAGACAAACAGGGGAGAAACGATTTTTCACACAAATATACCAACTTTTTTTTCTAATAAGAGAGAATTAAATGTCAAAATTATCAAATGACATCTTCGGTAACTCATCTCCTCTTACTAAACCTCTTATTGTAGACGTGTCTACGACCATGTTGTACATACAATTGTGGTTTTGACCGTTTTTATTATTTCACAATTTTCGGACATTTTATTGAAATGTGTTTAAGTTAGTATTGTCGTATTGTGTCGCCGCAAATTGTGACTTTTTAAATTGACTCTTGGCAATAAAAATTTATTTCTGCTATTTGTGACAATATTTATCATTTTGAAGGGAACAAAAATCTACATCTCATATTTAAAAAAAAAGAAAAATTTCCCGACACATTGTATGGCAGATTCTTTTGTAAACATTGACTAATTTATAACACTATCTAGTTAGTCGTCAGGTTATCTGCATGCAGCTCCTGGCAAATCCATAGGTGGTCCGATCTCATATTTGGAATGTCCTTTAGCACGTGATAATTGACTGTTCTGATTCAGTGTTGCTTGATAACTTGTCTTCTCTTTCATATATGTGGTTTGTTATTGCAGTCCCATTTTGTATTCTAGCCATATATACAAAAGAAGAAATATAACTCCATATCTTCCACTAGACACTGACAGCTTATCAGCGAGTTTTTTTGTTTTTTTTTGGCTGCAAAATGGCAAAAATTGTTAAAAATAGCAGAAATATTTTTTTATGGCCACGACACAATGCGGTAATACTAGCTTTAACACTTTTCAATAAAATATACAAATACTGCCAAAAATAAAAACAGCCAAAACCACAATTTCATGGACGGTAGGGTCGTAGATACGTCTTCAATAAGAAGTTCAGTAAGAGGGGGTCAGTTACCGAAGACGTAAGTCGATCATTTTGATATTTAATTCAATCGAGCGTTACCAGCGATGATGTTAAAAGTGGCCACAATAGTTTGACCTTCATCAACATTGTTATGATCTGATTGTTGGAGGTATTTTCTGAAAAAAAGCGATGCTCTTCTGCTCATCTGTGGTTAGTATAAAAAGCCTGACACGTTCTTCAAGCAGAAATTTAATTGTGTGTCAGTTTTTCGATTCATTGCCTTGTGTAATTTCCCAAATTTGAATAGGCTGCAACATCTTGTGCAAAAAATAACCCAGCGTTCTTTCTTGGCTTCCTTTATACTTCCATCTGCACTGAACCGTGAAAGCCGAAGCACCGCGCACGTGCCGAACCACAGACCCATCAGTGTAGACAATAATATCCAATCTCAGAAATTCTCACTGATTAGAGCCTTGACTTCGAAATCTCAATGCATTGAAATGTCATTGTCACATTTCCCGGAAAGTGTAATTACCACTTTAATAGAATTCGTAATTTGATCCGCTTACTTTCCCCACTCTTCTCAAGGTTCTTTGTCCCCTAGTGTCCATAAACAGTACCAACCATCTGGCAAACCTGGTCTAATAATACAAAAAAAATATAATTCCACATATGTTTTTATTTAAATTTAAATTATACAAATTTGCTGTGCAAATTTAATTAAAATACGTCTTCAATAGCGTAACCACTCATGTGGTTTTTCGATAAGACCTTGGAATATTGGGTTATTTTCGAAGAATCAGGACTTTTTAATCTAGTTATAATTTTAATGAGAATATTTGTCGGTCAATGTTTCGTTAATTGTCAATTAGGTATTAGGAATGTTGATTATCCTCTCCGAACACTGGACACGTCCATAGCTGCTCAGATTTCCGATTCAGTAAATCTCTCAGGGTATAACGGCTGATGGTTCCGGTTCTACGTTCTGCACTTTTGAAATGTTTGTCATGTGTTCTGTACGGGCTACGCCCATCCTCACTCTCTACTTCCAATTCGCCCATTCACGATATTGAGTTATACTCATTCATTTCAAAATCCTCTAATCATGAGGACTCACGAATAGCAATGAGTATGTCTGCTCGTTCCATATGTTGACCATCTGTTGTGATGGCTAGGCTAGCTAATTGGTCAACCCGTTCGTTTCCCTACACGCCCGCATGGTCGGGGACAAAGATAAGTGTGAGTTTTTATATTGATGTCTGCATTTTAGCTCTCTATAATAACTGCATCATCCCCTACGTACATCACATATTTTGACTTACTAAACCATATTCATTGAGTAACTTAATATACACCCATGGGAATAGGCTTGCGATTCCAGCCAGTTAAGTACCTCTGCTACAGTGAATACTTCAATTGTTAGACTGCTTATTGTTGCGGTAAAGGCACCACTGACTTCGTGTACTGTTCTTCCTTTTGATCTGGTAGTAAAAACCCATGCGCATCGATGGTGACGGATGACCGACCCGTCCGTGTAAATAACAACATCTGTGTCATCGGTATGCTCGCAGATGTGTGCCTTGACCTCAGCATCCAAGCTCACTGGGCTGTGTTTCCTGTGCTCTCTATTGAGTGTAATGACTGCCTCTTGAAAGACCGTGGGAATAGGTATCCATTCCTTACCTGGAATTATGTCTTCTGGAGCGCAGATATGTTTAACGGAATCCTCAGCACGACCCATCTACGATTTTCCTCCCTCGGGCTTCCTTCACACAAGGAAGCTCACAGTGTAGTGGGTGATCTATAATAGAACTCACTCTGAGGTATGCACGGGCACGCCACATATCAATTCTATGAGATATGCTTGGAAAATCAAGGATACATTTCATAGCCACACAGGGTGTGTCCATTGTGTAACCAAGGATCATAAGCATCGCTTAATTTTGAATTCTCCAGCCTTTCAATATACTCATGTCTGTGATATGGCGCCTGCATATTCAATGATAGGGAGGCCAAGAGCCTCATACGAGATAACGAGCTGTGATTGTTTAGTGTCTGCCACTGACATCACTCTCCGAGATGAAAGTCCTTTGTGATAACACGATCAACACGTTCCTGGAAGCACAGACTACGATTAAATCGCACGCCCAGGCATTGTAAGGATGAGGTCCTAAATGTACCATACCCTCTCATCTCCATCGTCGGTGTCGCAGACTGTACGACGTGATTGTTAAGAGAGAACCATGTCACCGCAGCCTTCTCTTGGTTGATCAGCGCACCTGAATCATCACACCAGGATGCGACACGGTCTTGCTCACAACTGCATTATGTTAATTAATGTCTCACAAGTCTAGCGGAGAATACAAGTCAACTGTGTGAAATTGATATCATTACAGTCATCATAAAATAACACCGTCAGTCTTCATTTAAGAACGTGGTTGGTGTATCAGATTCTCCGTCCATGCTTCAAAGTATCCAAAATGAACGGTACCGATGAGTTGGATTCTCTATACGCAATTTTAACTTCGCGTGTAACATATATTTATCAACATATACACCTACGCGGTAGCGAGAAACAGACTGACTTGAATATATAGACAGAGTTAACAGATTGACTTGAATATATAGATAGAGAGTTAACAAACTAACTTGAATATATAGATAGAGAGTTAACAAACTAACTTGAATATATAGATAGAGAGTTAACAAACTAACTTGAATATATAGATAGAGAGTTAACAGACAGACTTGAATGTATAGACAGAGTTAACAGACTGATTTGAATATATAGATAGAGAGTTAACAGACAGACTTGAATATATAGACAGAGTTAACAGACATACGTGAATATATAGACAGAGAGTTAACAGACAGACTTGAATGTATAGACAGAGAGTTAACAGACTGACTGGAATATATAGACAGAAAGTTAACAGATTGACTTGAATGTATAGGCAGAGAGTTAACAGAAGATAAATGAGACTCGCTGAAGCTGCTTCACGTATAACATTTCGATTTATTACATTTTAACTGCGATATTGGGAAATCGGTATGTAATGTGGTACTAGGAGAAATCTCCACCAACTGTGGAGAATTACCGTATGAGTGTATGGAATAATCGAGCTGCAGAAACCACAAGTGCGAATATTTTCGACATCTGCTAGCAGATGACTAGTATTGAGCAAAAATTAAAAAAATAAACCATTTTTTTCTGTGTTAATGAATCGAGAGTGGTCACTATTCATCAGAAGTGTGGATTGATTTCAAAATTTGTGTGTGTCATAGGCCTATTGGTATGCCAGATTTATCTGAAGGTATTCGTGGAGTATTTTCAAGCACATAGGCCTACACGGAGGTGCAAAAAAGGGGGGGGGCGTAAACCTGGGGGAGGGGAACAAACTAAAACATCGTGTTTGCTCTATGGGACACTGTATGAGCTACAAAAGACTGAGTTTTATTAAGGAGACAGAATTACAGATATAGACATGTTTCAAGTGAACGAAAGAAGAAGAAGAATCATGTTTTTTGTTGTTGTAAAAAATGAATCACTGAACCAACAAACATATTAAGAATGTCTGAACAAGTAACACTGTTGAGTGTTTTATTTCGTATAGTGTTCCTGGAAAGTTATTTCACAATTATGACCGGCTTGCTTGGGGCAGAGGATATCCACGATGAAGACAAAGTTCTTGAATATATATGTACATATTACAGACTTTTCTAAGCTTTTTTAGTCCGAGTTTCATTTGTTACTGTAGTAGTGTTTTTGTATGAACAACGACATGTTTGCGTTGATACACTGGATTAGTCCTATATTGTGGGAGAGGAGTTATTAGTAGAACAAGTAGAAGATAGTCACGAGTTAGATGCACATTCTTCAGATTAATCGTTAGATCCAACTCATAAAATAATTTTGGAGGAATACAATAATTATTTCTATGACATCATTGTAATGAGACTTGTATGTTTATGAGTTTTTTGAATTTACCAAATGTGTTCTTCGTCTGATTTTGTTACCTTAACAAATGTGATTGATGGATCGCTGGATTAGCAAGCAGCCAACAAAATGGATATACCCACAGTGTAGAAGTCTAGTTTTATGCCTGATCTCTATTATTGATATATCCAGGGCCGGCCCTTACAATTGATGGGCCCAATGCGAAACGGATTTGCTCGGGGCCTAGTCTGGGTAGGGAAGAGGATAATAAAATAAATTCTAATATGAATTTATGGGCCTATGAAGTGCGGGGCCCACTGCGGCCGCATAGATTGCAATGGCCTAAGACCGGCCCTGGATATATCCACAGTGTAGTAGTCTAGTTGTGCATTTGATCTCCACTCTTGAAATGTTCATAAATGTAATAGTTTTATGCCTGCTCTACATTATTGATATGCCCACAGTGTGTCAGTCTAGTTTTGAGCCTGATCTCCATTATCGACATTGTGAAGACAGTGTCAGATGACCAGTCGGAAAAAGTTCCAGGTGTAGTGTATCTTTCAGGGGCAATAAAAGCATGTACATATGTAAGTTATTTTAGAATGCTGTTGTTTGTGTGTTTAAAATTGATTATAGTTTTTAAAGTTAATGAATTCTGATTTTTAAATCCACAATATTCTGTATAGACGTTTAGATTCTCAATATCTTTCGTCAGATTTCAAATTGTTTTGATGGTGATGTTTAATTTTGTTACCCGTAGAATGATGGTGATGTACCTAATTTATATCATGGTACAGGATCTTTTTGTTTAAATTAGTTTTAATATAAATTTCTTCAGTCTATGGAATATCTCTATTAATGGTATTGCTCCATCTCTGTCTTTCTTCACATGATTCTAGAGTCACTAAAACCATACATGAGTGAATCCGCTATAGCAGAGTCTATACCACCGGACCATAAAATTCTCTACTTGATACATGAGTAAATAGTTTAAGATTTCAGCCACATCATTGCGCTAATTACTACCATGGTCTCTATTATCATAGTACTTGCAGCTATTGGTGTTCATGCATCATAAGTAGTGATGACCATTTGTTGCATTCACGTCTTGAAATACCATTAGAGTTGTGTCCTAGTCTATCATCTGTAGGTGGCCTGTTAAAACTTTATAATGGTTTCTGGTAATGAAAGAGTACAGCTGTATTCCTCACAATTATCTCTCTGTGCTATGTAATGAATGATTACAGCTGTATTCCTCACAATTATCTCTCTGTGCTATGTAATGAATGATTACAGCTGTATTCCTCACAATTATCTCTCTGTGCTATGTAATGAAAGAGAGATTCGAGTGAAACTGTACCATATGGTAAAGAAATTATTATCAAAACCATGCCTGTAGTTTCCAAGGCACACAAGGGGAACCAATAATAGTAAGAGTGTGCCCGACTGGGGTGGAGTTAGCTGTTCCATCCAATAGAGGGTCAAATTGATCCAAAGCCATGTTGAAGTCATATGTGTCAGACCAAAAGATGAAGGTATTGTAGCCAAGCTGTATGGCATGCCACAATGCATTCCATTCTCTGGACTACATCCTGCTAAGCTGCAGAAGTTTGAGAATGATTACAGAAGACAAAATTTAAAAAAAATATGGCGTAAATACAATTCTACGTAAAATTGCATGTTTACCTTTTTTATTCTATTTTTCACTCCCACTTGTGCTGCAAACGTTCAAGACCTGTGAACATTCTGAAAAAAAAAACACAGAACAATCCTTGAAAATTACGGTATTATCCTCAGAGCAGCAGAAACATCAGCAAAGAATAACTGGAATTAAGGGCTGCTATTGTATGGGCTGTATCCATATTTTGCAAGGATGTGAAAGGGGGGATAATGTGCAATCCAATAGTGGAAAAAAAGGAGGCAGTAGATATCTTAGTGTTAGAAAAGTAACTGAGCAATGAGACAGGGAAGAAAATAGATGCTGAGATTGACATGTATTAATAGATCATGCAATAAAAAAATACATTTATTGGACATTAATAGAAGAAGAGGGATATATTAACTAGTCATATGTGGGGAAACCTGGAAGGACAGACAACAACTTGTAGAAGAGAGATGAAGAAAGTGATGCAGCCAAATTCAATTATATTAACTTGGTCTGGACTGAAGAAATATGTATGTAATAATAGAAATTCGCCATATATATATATATATATATATATATATATATATATATATATATATATATATATATATATATATATATATATATATATAGTATAAATAATAAATAGTAAAAATAATAAATAAAACATTGGGGATTTTGAAAAGTTTATTGTCTATTGTATATCCCTAGGTGGAAGCTGGATAATAGCATCCACACTTGCCGTTAAGCATAGGGGTATGAGATATAAGTTTTTGTTCAAAGCCAGATGTGATGCCTGAGTCGTACCAAGTCCGTGTTTGTGGATGGTGGTCGTGGTGTCATTGATCCATTTCTTTTTCGGTCTTCCCTTTGTTCTGTATCCAGCTGATCTTTTGTTATAATCTCTCAGTCGTAATTGGCTTGGATACATTCTCATAAGGTGACCAAACCACTTTATCTGCTGACGTTCTACATATTCGATACAAGGCATTATTCTTACTTTTTTTCTGATATGCTCGTTTCTTACTCTGTTCAGTTTGGTGACCATAGCTGCTTTTCTTAAACACTTAATCTCACATGTGATGATTTGAAAAGTTAAGTATGGAAAATTTGTTATAATATTATGTGCTGTAGAGAGATGTGACCGTATAAATATTATAAACATAATATGGAAGATTTATAGAGATGTGACCGTATCAACATAATATGGAAGATTTAGAGAGATGTGACACTATCAACATAATATGAAAGATTTAGAGAGATGTGACACTATCAACATAATATGGAAGATTTAGAGAGATGTGACACTATCAACATAATATGGAAGATTTAGAGAGATGTGACACTATCAACATAATATGGAAGATTTAGAGAGATGTGACACTATCAAGATAATATGGAAGATTTAGAGAGATGTGACTGTATTAACATAATATGGAAGATCTAGAGAGGAAATATAGAGACAGGATAGAATGGAAGAAATTTGCCCTGGACCTATGTTGTAATGAGGTCATATCTTGAATTGTTTTGATTGAGAGAAAACCAGGTGGTAGAGGAAGAGGAAGATAAAATAAGATATTTGTTGAAATAATATACAAATGTGAAACAAAGAAAGACCACGGACAACACTAAACCTATTACCGTAGACTTTCAAAAGAGAGTTTTGGAAGGTCATCATTTTTTCATACCAAATATAACACTATACAAGTTTAAGGATGTAAAGATACAAAAAATACATAAAGTTTAAGGATTTCAGATGTTGTGTGTATTTCTTCCTTATCTTTGTTATAATTTTATCAGTTCTATATGTATTAGAATTTGTTACAAAATTCCAGCATTCTCTGATTTTAACAATCTCAGTTACTTCTTATTTTGCACACACTCTCAGAAACTAATTTTGAATAAGCTTATTCTCAAAGAAGAAAAAGTCTGTAAGATAGTTCTGGTAACAATCCTCACTTGATCTCCCCAGCTTTTAACAGGCATTCTTGTACAGGTGGAGAGATGTAAAGGTTTAATTACTTCAGGTGTGCTGTGGATGTTCTGGTTGCTCTCTGTTGTTCTGAATATCATACCATTTTACACAAAAATATATGTCAAGGTAAGATATAACTGCAATGTACACATCTCTATACAGTAATGTACATATTATAAACAATAAAATATACACATTTATAGACAGCAATGTACCTTTTGTGGACAGTAATGTACCATTTATAGACAGTAATGTACACAATTATAGACAGTAGTATATACATATTTATAGACAGTAATATACCATTTATAGACAGTAATGTACCTTTTGTGGACAGTAATGTACCATTTATAGACAGTAATGTACACAATTATAGACAGTAGTGTATACATATTTATAAGCAGTACTATTTATAGAAAATAATGTATACTTTATAGAAAATAAATTACACAGTCAGAGACAGTAATGTGCACATTTATAGACAGCAATGCAAACATATATAGACAGTATTGTACATATTTATAGAAAGTAATAGACACAATTATAGACATGAATCAGCTCATTTTTTAGACATAAATATACACATTTATAATTTACACAATTATAGACATTAATATACAATATTAGATATTGGGAATCAACAGTTATGTTTTGTCTATAACAAGGCATAGCTTGTGCCATATATACAAATGGCATACAATTAAAATCTTAAATTTGTGTTATATTATTCTTTGTTATTTTGATCCTCAGTAAGTATAAGCTATATACAATTATTGTTTTGTGTAATTAACAGTAATACTAAATTTAAGATTTGGTATAATCATCATCATCACGTGATATATTCTTTCCAGAATGTAATCTTCCTTATGCATTTATTGAATTCTCCTCGGTCTTGAGCAAGTTGTCTCACTTCCTTCAGGCATATGTGCAGGCATTCCCGTATGTCACCTGTCCACTGGTATCTTAGTTGGCTTTTACCTTTGTTACCTTCTATCATCTTCTCCAATATCACTCTCTCCGTAGCATCATGTCTCTTAACGTGACTGAAAAATATCAAGCTTTTTCTTTAATATGGTGTTCAGAAGCCATCCCTCACGGACGCTGATTGTGGATCTGGTTTGTTTTCTTTGCTATCCATAGTATTCTCAGAACTCTTTCTGTAGCACTTTAATTCAAATGATGTTATTCTTTTGGACAATGTGTTATTTAGTGTCCATGCTTCGCATCCATAAATAGCCACTCAAAACACACATGTTCGCTATAAGCACAATTTGGTTCTTAAGTTAGTTATTATATTAGTTATTATATTAGTTATTATATTAGTTATTATATTGGTATAATAGCAAGGAATATTGCATGAACTTTCTTAAGAACAATAGGTCTGTGGTAGATAAACTTGGCCTAGACTGACAAAATATGTATGTAATAACAGAAATTAGCTATATACAGTACAAACTATGAATAATAAATATTTTTGGGGATTTCAAAAAATGTTGTAATAATTGGGAAATTTGTTGTAAACATGTACGCTTTACAGAGATGCCACTGTATTAATTTTTTATATCAGTAAAATAATGTAATTTTGGTAATATTTGCAGGACTATGATGTCAATTTTTTCCACTTCGTCCTGTTCTACATCTATTATGCATTTTTGGGCCTTCAATTTATTTTGTCCAGTTTTGCTGAACATCTACAGAGACGTGGATATCATCACTTAGGTGATGTAAGTAAACATATATTGATGTTACTTGTCAGTCATTATGTTTTGTGTATCTCTTAATTTATTTGATTCTAGCATTATATTTCATTTACTATTTGATAAGTCATCATCATCAAGGCTGGAGTAGGCAATCATTAATCTCCTTCCAGTACATATCTTGAATCAGGATAGTTGTTGACTCTTTGCCTCGTCACGATATTAAATTGTCTAATTATAAATATTTTTCCACTCCATCATTTTGTATATCTCTTTCCATCAACTTTGCATTTCTGCTTTTGTGGCAACCATGTCCTGGACTTTTAGTTCTGCATGAAAAAAAAGAGCAACTGACTTCTTTCCAGGCACTTGTAGGGGGTGACTAAGAAAAGTTGAGGGAGAGGCTGACAATCTGTTATTTATGAAAATATGATTGTCACTGGATGTCTTGCATCAAATTTTTACTATTGTCTTCTGTCACATGATCCACATGGATGACATAGAGATGCAGGTCAGAGAAAATTACACCTTCATCCTTTTGTGGTAACTCCTAGGTGGCAGGGAATGTTAGATATGCCATCACTGCAAATGAGTCAACAGATCTGATGGAAGAATGATGAACTAATGATGAATGAGGCCCTAGACATATATACTGCATTCCTAGCTGGTTGTGATGTTCCTGGACAATGCCGCACTGGAGTGCCTCCATTCAGGGACTAAACATACATCCATAAACCCCCTTTACACAACCATGCTTTTGAGACAGCAAACATTATACGTTTGAGTGTCACTCTGGTTTGAGTATCACCTTCACCAACTGATGAGGATGGGGACCTATGCTTTTGTTAGAAAGGCTATAGGCTGCTAAGAGAAACCTGCTCATAATTAAAGAGATTACTTCATCATTCACAAGTTTGCCTGTATTGTTCTCCAAAATATGTCTCATAATGCGGCAAAATAGTATCTTTTTGATATTACCAAGTGACACCTGTTTTGTATTTAACTCTTTCAGTACCTCTTAATTAGTTTATCTAATTGTCTAATGTTACTCTTAGCATTTGTTTAAAGAACCACATCACTATGGCTTTCAGTCTTCTACTCTCATCTTTATTTATTTTATAAATAATATTACACAAAGCTTGTGAAGCAATGTACTAATTGACCATTACTCAAACAGATACAACACTTCTTACTATGAATTGTAAATAGATAGACACACACCAGATACAACACACCGTAGAATTGTGAATTCCCCTTGTGTTGTTGGAACCCAAAAGGAGCGTAAAGAATAGACACTGGCTTGCCATGCATTATCGTAGGATGCAGCTAAATAGGTATTCAGGGTGAGGGTTGGCTATCGCATCACATTGTTGGTCAGTATGATCCTGAAGTTGCTTGTATAAGGCCAAAAGGCAAAGATATCGTATTTAATCTGTAAGAGGGTTGGTCAAAAAATGTTTCACTTTACTAAGAAATTGTAGATATAGGTGGGAATGCTGTGTATCATTTTAAAGATACACTATTGGTTGACAATTCCCACTCATACATAGCTTGCGAAGTGCGGCTCATGAAAGAGAAATTGGTGGGAAACTGGTTCATTTATGTATGAAGTCTTGTCATGGATAAACTAGAGGCTTATTGCATAAACAAATTCATGAACTTGCAAGGTAAATCTGAAAACAAATTCATGATGAGATGTTTGCTGTTTATAAGGATGTCATAAATCATAAAACAATTTGCAGAGGCCCGAGAGGGGAGCAAAGAATAACAACACTGTTTACCTTCCATGCATGTCCTAAGAGGTGACTAAATAGGTTATAGGATGCAGTTGGCTGTCCCATCCCATATAGGGTTAGTGACGCCAAAGCCATGCTGAAGTTGGATGTGTCAGGCCAAAAGATGCAGATATCATACCAATGATGTAAACAATGACACAACGTATTCCGTTTTCTGAACTACATCCTGTTAATCTGCAGGACATTTAGAACAAACGCAGAAGAAGAAGAAGATAATACAATGCATTCTATTATCCAGACCACATTCTGCTATTCTGTAGGAGTTCGAGAATGAATAAAGAAGAAAAAGAGAAACAATTGTAAATTGAAGCTTCACTAAATTTAATGGCACATATGGAACATCCCCCTTTGGGGGATCTCTCTGGTGCAATGGTTAAGCCATTCACTTTGTGCTAAAGAAGTTATAGCTCTCCCAATCACAGCATTTTGTTTATAAAGTGGATATTTTCAGAGATATGTGGGGATTATTACTTGAAGCTGCGGAGTTACGTGCTATGAGTGGTACTCTTGACAGACCATTGCTGCTTAGATGAAATGAATGGAGCACAAATGGGGTAAACAGAGTACAGTAAAGTAAATCCTCTACACCTTTTGAGCCCTTTTTTAGCTGGAAATCCAGCAGAATATTTATATTTTCCAAGACTTAAAACTAAAATGTTTCATCCTTGGTAAATTTTAATATTTTATAATTAGCATTGAATGACCTATATGCGATTAACCTATATGTTATGAAGTAATATAGATGTTTTCATTTTGGCAGAACCCCTCTCCAGAAGTCTTTGCATCATTCCCTAACAGATTGTTCTACTGGTGGATGAATGGGTAAGTACAATATACAGAATGTCAAGCTTGGGTTAGTGATTTTCAAATCAGGAAAAACAAAACTTGATCACTTGTTATCATATACACAGAGTGTTTTCATTTTGACTATAAGAAGAACGGTATGATTCTATCAGTTTTTTTTACTTCTGGTATGGTTCAAGAATAGAAAATAAATTGACTCATTCTTTAATTTCAGGTAAATTTTACAATTTGCTGTTCTCAAATGTTTTTGCTTTTTTTCCTTTTATTGTTTTTTCCTTGAATAGACACTGATAAAGTGATAAAACTTCATAAATTAGTTCAATCTTGTACAAAATCAACACACTCCAACCTGCTCATTGTTAGTAATCTTTTGAAGATTATATTTGAGGATTGTGGTGATTTTATTTATATTTTATTAACTTTACTGCAAATGTGGGACTGTAGGTTGGCAAGAGAGTGTCTTACAACCATAATACCATGGATTCTGTTGATAACATATTTAATTTAATTTAGTGGCTTACACTTGTTTGTAGTGTAACATGCATTTATGTTATGATTTTAAATGGAATTTTTCTTATTGTGATTCTCTAGATGGAGAAATGTACAGAATTCTAATAATTGGTGGATTTCTACTGCAGTATATTACTACTTGCATACCCTAAATCTAGACACATTCAATGCACTTACATTGTGAATAAGGTACTACAAGACTGCCTATCTATATATATGCTGTGGCCCTTTCTTGTCTTGCAACATCAGGCGTAGAAGAGTTCTCTGGATATGGTCTTCTTGTGTGCTGTTTGTACATTTGTTCCCATGGCCTCTTTGATTTCTGTGATCCATCTTTTGCATTGTCTGACTCTATAGCTGTGATATCTATGTCTCATGGTCATCTGTGGCGTGCTCTCTGTTGGTAGTCTGAAAGTGTGTAAAAAAACTACTTGATCTGTTGTCGCTTGAAGTGTTCCAATACTGGTATTGTTTTGGTTATCTGTCTGATGTTATCGTTTCGAATTCTATCTCTTAATGACACTCCCAGTATTCTTTGTAGACATGTCATTTCTGCTGTCACTATTATTCTTTTGTCTTGTGTTTGGCACTGGTATCACCACAATGGGATAATAATAGTTTTGTATAATGCAACTTTAATATCTATGTTTATATGTTTGTTCTTAAAAATAGTTTCATCTGTCCTAGGATCTAATATGTTTTATTAGGATAGATGACTTGTAATTTTAAGAACAAAAATTCATGTCCACAGCAAATTTGGGTAAAACAAACAGATGATATAGGAGGATAACTAATGTCTCTTGGGATATTCCACTGCCATTGTTAGCAATGTTATAGTAAAGAATATCAAGTGGCAGGATAAAGTTACCAACACTGTGGTCTTGCAGAGGGCTTTCAGCAATAATCTCAGCTGCATCCTAAAGCAAATACCGTATGGGAAACTTTCAAAGGGGCTATAGGAAATTTATGATAAAGTCATCAGTGAATATTTTTTATCACTTCTGACAACTGGAGAAAATTGATGGAAAATCTTCATCAGAAGTAGAACAAATCATCATAATTATGCTAGGATATTTGATAATTCAATATTGAGTAGAGCAAACAAAAGCTCATACGCAAGGATCAAGTCTAGTGAGGAAATGATCCCATGCTTCTTTTGCAACAGATTAAATAAATAATAGATTTGCAGTTTGCATAGGTTGTCACATCAATAGTCATACAAAAAGCAGCAAAAATATCAAGCATGCTTGACTGTAGTTAGCTTTAGCATAGTGACCATGAGAACTTTAGCATAGTGTAAGCAGGAGAACTGATCCTCTCATATGGCTAGCCTACTTCTAATAATATGGTTACAGAAATCCACCATACAGTGGAAGTTGTAAAAACTCTGAATGCATTAGTTATCAACAGTGATGTTGAATGGATTGGGCTATTGGCACAAATAAAACAGCAACAAAATGCATTTCCATTCCCTGGACTACATCCTGCTGGAAATCTAGTAGAACATCCTGCCACAAAAGAGATCTGATGCAAGTTTGAGAATGAGCGAATAGAAATTGATTTGCAGATTTAACTATAAGAAGACATGTTCAACCTGTGTTTTTCTGGTACAGGATTACTTCAGATCATCTGTCCAGACAAATACTTTGCCACATAGCAAAGAAATTATAATCACTGTCATGTAAACATAGGTGCCTTGGTGCAGAATTTCTGCAGGAGAAACAGTTGCAATGATGACCCCCATTTTCTTAAGGATTAGAGAATACACAAGCACGTTTGGATATTTGAGCTGCTATAATGCTGTTTAAAAAGTCAAGGCTTGAGTTGCTCATATTGGTTGCATGATCAAGTAGCAAACCGTGTAGAACATGGTAGCATGGTATTGCTGACATATTACTAATTGCACCACAGTAATGATGACATCACTAATGACACAGTAATGTGAAAAGGTAGTTGAGAAAATAGAAGTGCTGTTGCTATGACCACAAGTAGCATGACCATGGAGATCATGACAGTAAAAGGGCAATGGTGCGGTCAGAATATGAAACTTGCACTCATGTATTCTTTCTCAGAAATTCAATGAGCATGCTAAAGAAAATGAGTGTCTGGCCAAGAAGGCATTAGGTGGAGTTGGTGAAGTGGTAAAAACTGACATGAATCAACTTCATATATGTGCATGGATATGCTGGTGTCTGAGGAAATTACTGCACAGACATGCCTAGTAATACAGCAGTGGGACACATCAGTAATGGATGGTGATACATCAATGGTAGCTCAATAATTAGGAGGTGGAGTGTATTGTCTGAAGATTTGTTCTGTTCATAATAAAAATGCTTTCCGTGATTTTACTGGTAAATGGTTTCGTGTGGTTAATAGTTTGCACATTATTCCTATTGATTTACTGAAACATAAGTTTGTAAAGTAGTCTTCTGATACAAACAATATCTTTTGTTTTGCGACAGAGTTGTACTACAAGGCTATCGTAAAGGACTCAAAGAAGATGACCTGTTTGAGCTCCATCCAAGAGACAAAGGAGAGAGGGTTGTTCCACAGTTTGAAAGAATGTGGGATGCAGAGCTGACAAGGGCTAGAGCAAAGAAGAGGTACTAAGTTTTATTTTGGTTATCACAATTTACTTCATTACCCTCATGGCACACCAATAAATAATCTTTCTCTAACTGCACATACCTGCTGGGTATTAAGTGTCACACAGAGTGACATATTTGATCATGTTTTTTCACAACTCTTGTGTTGTTAATGATAGATGATATTTTCCTCTGATGACAAACAAAAACCAATTGTCACTCAATCCTCCAACACCTAAGTTCAAAATCTGAGAAAAAACAAAAGAAATAAAGAAGAAAGATTTGACTTGTATTGTTTATTTCATGTACTTTACTTTTATTCTCCCCCCCCCCTCCCTCTCAGAGTTGGAGGCTTTTCAAACCATTGTAGACTTTTGAGAATTGTAGTCTTCTATGTGTGAAATAAACTAGAGAAACCTCTACATTGCATAGTAGGATACAAGAGAGATATTGTTCAAAATTCCTGTGGATCACAATGAAACAAACATTTCATGTACTTCATTTCTAGCCCTACTTTCATGCATCCATCACTGCCTAAAATATCTTTTTAAAGATATATAGACACCTTGCACGATCAAAGTGAATGATATAGTATTAAAAAAGGTCCAACAATTCAAATATTTAGGTACAATGATTACAGCAGATGGAAGAAAACAGAAATAAGATGCAGAATTGGGCAGGCAAAAACAACATTCAGAAAAATGAAAAATATACTGTGTAATATGACCTTGTCATTAGAGGTGAGAAAGAGAGTTCTGCAGTGCTATATAACCCCTATACTAACATATGGGTGCGAGTCTTGGACAATAAACAAACTGGAAAGTGGGAAATTAGAGGCAACAGAGATGTGGTTCTACAGAAGAATGCTGAGAATACCATGGACTGCCAGAAAAACTAATGTAGAGGTGTTGAAAGAGTCAAATGTGAAACGGACCTTAATCAACAATATAAGAAAAAGACAATCTTCTTATTTTGGCCACTTCATGAGACAGGCAGGTTTAGAGAACATAGTCACAACAGGCAAGATTGAAGGCACCAGAGACAGAGGGCAACAACGTGAGAAAATATTAGACAGTTTGACAACCTGGCACGGCAAGGAAACAACAACAACTTTGATACATAATACTGTAGACAGAGATCTGTGGAGAGCCATGACCGCCTACGCCAGCTGGCATGGCACCTGATGATGATGATGAAAGCTTATCATAATCAACTATTGAAATTGAAGAATACATATTTTAAAAAGATACTTTGTATACAATAGAATGAATACAAGAATATTACAGAAATACGAAAAATCTGCCCGCAGTCATAAATTTAATCAATAATAAGAGTAAAAGGAAGAAGGGCATATGACAAGCACATGATGAGAATAAATAATAAAAGTATCACACAGCAAACCCTTAGATAGAAAGCAGCAGGGAACAGGAAGAGGTTGATCAGAGAACACATTGACAAGAACATTGACAATAGAAACTAAGATTAGTTTATTGACTCACTTGTCCCTTGATGAGATGATGCACATGCTGAAAACAGAGATTCATGGTGAAAAATATATTTGATATATGTGATATATGTGATGTGATATATGTGAAAAAAATGTCTGTTATTTTGGCAGAACATGAAGTATAATGAAGAAATCCATTTTCAACAAATTACAGTTATGAAAACTGTGACTGCAATGTGGTTTGTTAACTGTTTACAATTTTGTAGCCTGATCATCAGTGACGAAATGTTAATAAAAGATTTGCAAAGTGAAGATTTGCCATGCTAGAAATCTGTCTGATACTTTATATTAGAATTTCTGTAAAATAATATATCTATCCAATAAATAAATTGTTAATATGTGATGTATTTGTGGTCAGCAAAAGGATGATGATTCTTTCTTAACTGTGTGGGACACATATGGAAAACCTTGATACTATTCCTTAATAAAAATTTGGCTCTGGACAGTTTGTTTTAAAGTGTCAAATTGACAAACCCTTTCACATATCATGACTACAGTGAATATCTATCACTGGTATATTTCCAAACTCAAGGCAGATATATTTTGTAAGCTGTAACACATGCAGAACACTCTATATAGATTTGCCCTATAGGGGAGTGTAAGGTTTTGATCTAGAAAATAAAAGATAGAGTAGAAAATTATTTTATACCGGTACTTTAAATGGTGTAGTCAGTCAAGATTTAAAAAAAAATTATGGGCAAGGGGGCTTGAATCCAAAAGTCTCAAGCATGATATATTGAAATTCAACAATTTTTTAGGGCAATTCTATTCCATTAATCAGTGAACAAAATTTAAAAGTAGTGACTTGAAAGTCTAGAACACGCACATGATCTGTGTTATTGAAATGAGTAGCCTCAGGGGTCAAAGTTTTATTGAATATATTATCCTGCAAATTTTTGCAGAAATAATCATCCTACTCTGACAGTTTTACATATGTAGGTCTTATTGCAATGTATATCTTTTATTCTTTGCACATGTCTGGTAAGATGTTTCTCACACACGTTTTCCTGTTATTTCAGAGCTATGGATGAGACACACCATGTTGCAAATGGATATACTGCCTATTTTCAGAAGAGAGATAATAAACAAGAAAATGCAAATATCAATATTTCTGAGCGTTCTCCTTTGTTGAAAAATGGAAAAATATCCAACACTGGTAGCAATAAAGAAAATGATGAAGAGGATAAGAAAGATGAACTTCCAGCTTCTTTATCAAAGGTAATAGGACTAACTTTATTTTATTTGCTATATGGTTGCACTAAAAGATTTAATAATAGAATTAATAGTTCTTCTATGCCCACAGTCATTCAGGATGAGAATAAATATAATTCTTTAAAAATGATCAGGTTTTGAGACAGCTTTATATAAATATTTTAATTTTCAGGATAAATGTATCCTTATTACCTGATAACATTCTATAAGTGGGGATACTGTTATCTTGATCATACTGTGTCTTTACTGTGGTCAAGTATGATTATATCACTCTTAGTCCTTTTGACAGGCTATGGAGTTTGACTTTCAGCTCCAAATTTGTGTTCCCTGGTGTTCCCTTCTATGGTAACATTTTCCAGTCCTATATGACTTTTACTTAATGTGACCATAAGTTTAAATGCTACGAGCTGAACAGTTTTATTTCAGAGGGTTCATTGTGATGACTTTCTTGCAAACTGGAAGCATGCTGTAGAAAAAAGGTTTGATTTCCCTCCAAGCAGTCCAGGTAAGAGTCTTCATCAAAGTGATCATGGTGTGGTGTAGTTATCCCAAAAGCCAATGTATTACTACTCTTTGCTTTCCTTTCAGTTCCAGCAACACACCAACCATTTGTACTGTGATCATTTTTACTCTGATCATTTTCTTACAGAAAAACTCAGTAAATTTCATGAAATTTAGCATCACATGTGCTACAAAGTAATTCTTTTTGTGACGCTGTCTTTCTTGCAATATTTTTTTATTGTCCTATTAAAATGGTTACCTGGGAATAGATTTTCATCTTACTCTTATTGATTTTTTAATTGTCAAGTATTGTTTAAATTGTGTATATATTACACATTGACTCCAAGATTGTCATCACTCTTGTCACATGACTTCTGGCTCGACCGGTAGAGAGGATATGTGGCCAGTCCCACAAATCCAATTCACGCAAATTTGGTTCCTGTCTGATGGGGGAAAAGCTAACAGTTCACATTGCACTGGTAATGCAATTGGATATATGTTGTGCCTAAAAAGTCAGCAATTGTATCAATCTATAAAAAAGTCAACAATAGCTGAATAGGCATTTCCTATATGTGTTCGTCCATCGCAAGTGATGATGACCATTTGTTACATCCACTATTGAAAATTCTGTTAGAATTACATCCTTGATTATGAGTTCATAAATGACTAATAAGCCCTATTGGAGCTGCAAATGTCCTTGGGTGGTTCGGGCATGGAATGAACACTGTAGATGGATTTTATTCTGTACATGACTTTCTAGTTACTCTCTGCTGTTGAACTGCTGCATTTCTCATCTTTTCACAAGATGATGCGCCTTTTTTGACCGTAGAGTGCCATGTAGATCTATTTTGTGAAAGTTCTTCCTATGTATCTTGGTCTATTTCAAAGGCTTTCAGTGAGGTCTTTAACTAGTCCTTGTAGCGCTTTGTTTGGCCACCTTGAGATCATGTATTTTTGGTAGACGATGGTCTGGCATACATACCAAATGAATAAAAAAACAATAGCTGATTAGAAATTTCCTATAAAAAGTCAACAATAGCTGGATATTTCCTATATAGGATATGATTCAATTATTTATTCATATTTGTTATGATTAAGGTCCCTGTCACACTTGCCAATAGTAATAAGTAACTTCAATTTTTTTCTAAATGGTCTCACGAATAGAATGAGCTTAAGATATTTGGTGCTAGAAGTCAGTACTGACTCGCAACAAAAAGGACTACCTTGCTACCTTAGATGTTCAAGTTCATCATGAAATAGTGAAGCCATTTGTCTTGTGTTCTGAGGTTGCAGGTTCAAAATTATACCATGACAGCTGGGCTGCAAGTGCATCATTTGCAGATCCTTGAAAATTGTTGAACCAAAATTCTATTACTGTTTTGACCTGTATTGGGTCATAGATATACACCTGCTAGGTGTAGAATAGGGGGGAAGTGTTTAAAAAACTCTTCACTTTCTTTTAGAAGACTGTATTAGGAAATAAACAGCTGATAACTTTTCTTGGTTCTGTTGTCTGTTGTAAAGAAAAAAGATGGTGTGTTTGTTGTTTAAAAAACATCATTTGGTATCAGTATTAACTATTAAGTTCTATTTTCTGAAGGAGAGATAGTCTCATACAATATAATGTGTGTTTCTTTATTTGATGAATGTGAGTACTAAAATTTCAAAATTAATGTAAGCTAAAATGGGTTCACTTCATGAGTTTTCCAAATATTTAATGAATTGAAGACCACTATTTTCTATTTTGTTCATCCCTTTTCTCCATAAATGTCAGTTTTGGTTACATAATTCCATAGGGTAGCCAGGGGTAAGACAGCGCTGATTTTTTCTAGCTTATGGGTTTTTCCAGTAGCACATGTGACTAGGTCATGCATCAACATTCCAATCTGTAACACAACAAAGTTTGATAGGTCAAGGATGTTTTCAACAATACCAGAAAATATTTTTCACTATGTTTGATTATTTTTTTTCAACTTCTGGCACTCTGCCTGCTGTTATCATTAATATCGTATTTAAAAAAAATGTTTTAACTGAAAGATACGTTGTGTTATTAAGTTCTTAAGCACATTATCTTATCAGGCTACCTTGTATTTTAATCAGGATTTATGATAGTTGCTAAAAATAAGATTTATGGTAGGATTGCACTCGTCTATTGGGGCAAGATCAATGGGAAAATAATAAACAACATGAGACATGTAGATGACACTGTTCTTTTAGCAGAAAGTGAACATGATCAAAGCCTAATAGATCAAGTCAAAAAATCAAGTAATGAATATGGACTGGATATAAATATTCAAAAAACAAAACCATGATAATCAGCAAGGACACAGAAGAACAAGAGCTAATCATAAACATACATGGAGAGAAACTACAACAAGTAAAACATTATCAATATCTTGGACACATAGTCACAAATTATGGCAGATGTGAAACAGAAGTTAAAAGAAGAATAGGAATGGCCAAAAGTACCTTCAATGACATGAGGAAAATAGTAACATCTAAACAAATTACGAACAAGTTAAAAATGAGAATTATAAAATGCTACATCTATTCCATATTAATGTATGGATCAGAAACATAGACACTAAATAAACAATTAGAAGACATAATTGATGCCTTTGAGATGTGGACATATAGAAGAATAAGGAGAACATCATGGAAAGAGAAAACAAATAAAGAGGTTCTAAAAACACTTAATATGAAGAAAGAACTACCAAGAGAAATAAAGATCATGCAAATAAAATATTATGGACACATTAAAAGATATGACACCTTATTGAAGACCTTACTTGAGGGTAAAGTCAAAGGAAGGTGAGCAAATGGTAGACAGAGATATAAGTGGGAGAGTAACATCACAAGATGGACAGGTTACAGTCTAGCAGAGTGCACCACCAAAATAAGAGACAGAGGATGTTAGAGATCTGTTGCAGCCAACCTTCGTTGCAGAGATGGCACATGATGATGATCATAAAATGTGACAGGATGTTTTTTCGTCTTTTTTTTTACATATTTAAAAAAAATATCATTCTACTGTCTACATATAGCAGTATGTTTTCAGTATCCTCACGAATGTAAGATGGATGGATAAGCTATACACTAATGGCAGTTTGGTCTCTCATAGTTATCTAGTTGTCAGAATAAGATGAAACGTGAAAAGTGTGCCATCTTGCCCCGGGCTACCCTGTATCTTCTAGCTTTGTTATCTTTCCACTCTATGTTTGTTCCTATCTTGATAAAGACCTTTGGTCAAAACATTGATTCCTTGTATTTGCTTAACATAAAGCTGCTATTAGTTACTTATATTCTTTTTTCTTATATTCATGAACCTTCCAAATAGTAGACAAAGTCCAAAAATATAATAATGATCATGACTGGACTTAATAAATGAATGCATTAATTCTTCAAGGTTCTGGTAAAGACGTATGGGCTGGAGTTGTTGCAAGCCCATTTGTGCAAGCTTGTTTATGACCTTCTACAGTTTGTCAGCCCACTATTGCTCACGTATGTCATTGTTCTGTCATGGTTGTGTTTGTTACTGCTTATATGTTGATTGTGCATTTGTACTCTAACTTCTGTGCTGATATCTGCTACAGGAAAAATAAGCACCTAGGAGTCTGTCCGTAACCCATCATTCCTTCTAAGCTGAGTAGCTATTCACATCAATAAAAGTGTTTCATGCATAGAATTTAACTAATGATGCACAAAATCTAGGACATTCACCTGAAAGGTAAATGTAGGTCTCATGGCAGCAACCTACCATCAGGGATGAAGATAGTTCTTCATGTACTAAGCTGCAGCAACTATTAGGTGGAGTGGCCAATTCCCTTCCATGCAGTCTTTACCTCCCTAACTCATACATCAAGTACTCATGTACAGCTCAGTCGACTGAACGAGCAGTCAATGTGGTGAGGAATCATGACCCAGATAATTGTATATTTTGTCCGAACATGGTTTCGAACCTGGCATGCTATAACCTGGTGATGCAAGCTCACTACCTGAAACAAAGTCTTAAGTATCACCTATTGCTGAACATGAGCCAAAATTCATGCTGTAATCAAATGTATAAGACAGAAAAGTGCAAATATTGCAGCCAAACTGTAAAATATGTCACAAAACATTCCATTCTCCAGACATCCTTCTAACTGAGTTTGAGAATAAACACAGAAAAATAAAGATATTTTTTAATGCATACATTGTAAAATTACCAAAAAGTATCATAAAACATACATTATTTTGTCATGTTCAGAAACCAAATACATTTATACTTTTGTTTACTACATTAAATGTCATGTGTTTTAAACAGTGTCCTCATTGACTATACTCACAACATTCGGATGAATAAGGAAAGTAATCAGGAATGGAAAGGTTATGTTTATGCATCATCTTTCTTTGTGGTCTCACTGGTCGGCTCTCTATTGTTCAATTTAAACTTTCACATCGGAATGTCTTTGGGTATGAGGATCAAATCTGCTCTCATTGCTGCTGTATATAAGAAGGTGAGTGTATACTCTTATTTTATCTAAAACTAACAATTTGTGGCGTCTATTAAATACCTGCAAGTTTCCTTATTTTATTTATGGTTGTAAAGCTGTAATATAACTAATGTGGACTAATGTCCGTGGTTGAAAGAAACTTAAAAAAAAGCCAAACAAAAAACAGAACCAACTTATTTTATGGTTATATACAATGATTGGTATTTGTTAAAGTATGGTAGATTTGTAAACAGGGACTGGAGAGGAGTTGGTTGCCACCAATTATACCTTATTATACTGTATTATTATACCATATTATACCATAGAAATATTACAAAGAATAGTTAACAGTACTTTCATAGTTTGGACATGTATGCCGACATGATTCCCTGTCATAAAACTTTAATTGTAGGTACAGTTAAAGGTGGAAGAAATAAATGAGGAAAGAGAAAATAAATGGGCAAACAATATCAAAGACTAGACAAGTCAAGATTTTTCCACACTTATCTGCATCACTGTGAATAGAAATCACTGGAGGACTCTTGAGTTGACCCATCCAATGTGGTGACCTTGATGAGTTTTAGGTTTATGGATGGATTTAATATAATAATAATAAAACTCATAACCCGATGCAGTCAGGGATGCCACATTGAAGCCATCAGTATAAAAACCATCCCTATCTTCAGCTATATAGATGAGTGTGGAAACAAATCACACCCTGATTCCTTGATATTATCAAGCCAAGATTTTCTTGTTCACCTCTTCTCCTTCCATGTTCAACTGTTTCCTATAAGATAATATTTTAAGCATGGTAATATATCTATGAATGATAGCACTGAAATGGTAAATAATTAAGTATCATCTAATACTGAATACAGTAAGTCATGGCTCAAGGATGCTTTAAGGACTCTCTCAATATGTCTCAACAGAGCTTTTACATTGACATTACCTACTGGGAATCCATGTACAAAAATCACTCAATGTGGTGTGACAACACCAGCAAAAGTGCTCGCATTTCTGAGAAACAGCAAATTGCAGAAGTACAGAAAACATGTGATGTGAAAGTACAGAAAACGTGTGATATGAAAGTACAGAAAACTTGTGATGTGAAAGGACAGAAAAGCAAACATCCAGATATTAAACTATAGCCTATAGGCCTACATGCTAAAATTGTGGCATGTGATTATGTGTGCCAAAATTGAAATTTGAAATCACTGCAGTCAAAAATGCTTGGTTGATGGCTTCGTTCTGAATAGGATATGCTACCAATTTAGTCTGGAGAATGGAATGCATTGTGTCATATTTACAGCTTAGCTGTGATACCTGTACCTTTCAGTAAGAAACATTCAACTTCAGTATGGCTTCTCAGTAATTTTGATCCTATGTGGGATAGCCAAACCCCCGCCCCAAAACCTGTGACGCCTCTTTACTCCTCTTTCAGGCCAGGCAACACATGAATGGTAATAGTTGTAACTTAATTTTTCTGTTTGCCCCTTGCTATAGATTTGTCATATGTGATGTATTAGGCAACTACTGAAGGTTAATATGGACATATACAATGAAACCTGACTATTCTGTACAATAGTGTACAATAAAGAAAATATATGAAACCTGAATCCTGACTACATACTGTACAATAAGGTCCTGTATATAAAATATATGAAACCTGAATCCTGACTACATTCTGTACAATATTCTGTACAGAAAAAAATAATATATATATACATACAAGGAAACTTGACTACATTCTGTACAATAGGGTCCTGTACAGAAAATATATATATATACATACAATGAAACCTGACTACATTCTGTACAATAGGGTCCTGTACAGAAAATATATACAAGGTGATAGGTATATGTTTGTGTTTTATTCACACAGTTGTCTTTATTTGTGTGTGTGTGTTTTTTTTATGTTCTTCAGCACATAAGCAACAATTGCTATTATATGTAAATGTTTTTAACCTGTCCTTAGAGTCTTACTATTAGCAACGAAGCAAAGAAAGAATCGACTGTGGGAGAGATTGTGAATCTTATGTCTGTGGACTGTCAGCGTATGCAGGATGTGACAGGCTATCTTTGGGTGATGTGGTCAGCTCCTTTACAGGTGATTGTATTCTTCTGTTTAACTTATTACAGTGTATCTTTACCTTATTTAGTGTTTCCTAAAATTATTTTGGAATGTAAAGAGTTGTGCCATGTTTTATAGCTTTGCTGCAATGTCTACACCTTTCAGCATGACATATTTAATTTCAGCATGGCTTCTGGGTTACTATGCCCCTCTGTTGGATGGTATTGCCAACTCCACTCCTTAAAAATCATGTAGTCGCCTCTTATGATAAACATGATAGGTAACAGCTGTCAGGCTCAACACCCACAGGCAGAAGAGATTTACTTTGTTATTATGTGAATTTAAAAACTGGAAGGACTTTATGAATATTTTGAGTTTTTGTGTTGATTTTAAACAGTTAAGTCTGTAAGGAGATATATATTTATCTGACTTATATTTATCAACATAGATATGATCTCAAGTGGCCAAAAGAAGCGCTACAAGAACTCGTTAAAGAAATCACTGAAAGCCTTTGAATAAGACCACAATACATGGGAAGAACTTGCACAGAATAGATCTACATGGCGTTCTAAAATAAAAAAGAGCACATCATCTTGTGAAAAGAGGAGAAATGCAGCAGCTGAACAGCGGAGAGCAGCTAGAAAGTCATGGATAGACCAAGATCCGTCTACTGTCGTCATTCCTTGTCCGAACTGTCCAAGGATATTTACAGCTCGAATAGGGCTCATTAGCCATCTACGAACTCATAATCAAGGACATAACTAAAATTGAATTTTCAAAAGTGGATGTAACAAATGGTCATCATCACCTGTGATGGACGATAAAAAAAAAATGTATATGCATTGAATAAATATATGAAACTTGGAGACAATAAATTCTACTTACTAAAGGCCTTAAGTAGTAAAATATGTGAAAAATTAAATTTAACTTAATGCACAAAATGTAGTCAATTGTGATATTGTGATTGGATTCACAACCTGTTAACTGCTCACAAAATAACTTTTTACAGAAAATGGCAATGGGCTACTTTGTCATAACAGCTGCCATGATGTGTACAGAAAGGATGCTTTAATTATACTTTCAAAAGACATAAATCAAGTCCAAACTGTGGTTGAGCCAGAGACCTTATGGTTATGAGAACAGTGTTCTAGCTATTCTGTCACGCATCAGCATGATACAAATAAAGTTAAAACATTACATATATACTGAAATAAAAATTGCTCTTCAGTGCAAAACTCCTTAAGTTATGGACAAAATCTAAAAGTATTGAATTATTACTTTTGTGATACTATTTGAAGAAATGTGTCATGATTATCTTTCTTGAGCAGACACCACTTTCTCTGACTCATGCATGACTCCTATAACTGATCCAATTTAATCACCATCACCAAGTGCCTGTATCAAAGGTTGGCTGCAATAAACTTCCAATGTCTTATATTTCTTGCCTTGGTGGTGAACACTGATATAGGCCTTCTTTAGCTTGTCTTATGATATCTGACTGACACTTGTATCTCTGCCTACCTCACCTTCCCTCAACTCCATCTTCAAGAAGGGACTTTCAACAAGTGCCATGCCTTTTTATGTAGATTTTAATCACAGTTGCAATAAAATAAATATTTGTTCATCTAGCACTTTGAACAATCTATTTTTTTTCTTACCTCCAACATGCAGTCATAGCTGCCAAATGGGTATGGTAAGTTGATAACTAGCTGCTTCTATCTACTACACTCCTTGAGAAATATTTAAAAAGAAATATTTCTATCTATCAAAAACAGAAATATTTAAATATGAACAGGATACTGCCTGTTTAATCACCAATGGAACAGAATCAACTCCAAAAATAAATTGCAGACACTGTCAACATACTAACAAGACAGTTGAACACCACTTGATATCCTGTCATACTCAACAAGATATAATGTATATTCTTCTGCCCAAAAAAACTCAAGCATTGATAATATTTTATACAGCAACATTTAATCAGTTTAAAAGAACAGTACAGTACCATAATATGACATTGAATTCATCAAAACTGATGCACAGTGACTGGTGACTCAAAGACAAGAACTTCTACATATATTTCAATAGTGGACTACACTTTTATATAAAATAGATGTTCTCTGATACTAAAATTTCATTGGTTCACCCACATTTGATTAATGAATTAGAAATATTTCTTTTCTAAAGAAAGTCACACAAAAATTTAATATAAAATGTGAAAGTTGGAAAAATTAAATGAAATAATAATCTTCTTGTATGAGACTTGGAGGATCTCTGATTGGATGAAGTCTAAAACATTTCTGAACTAAGTAGTAATAAATAATATACCATTGTTTCTTCTTTTGTGTTCATTCACACACTTCTGCTTCTTGGCAAGATATTGTGTGGAGAGACTGCATCTGTATATGAGAACATCATAGTAGTGAGTTTTTAAGATTATAACTATGGAAACTTCAAGAACAACAGAATAACAAGAACAGCACATAAAAGTACAGTTAATCATGCCATCATCTTGAACACTCTCCATAGTACAAATTTATTGTTTAATTTACAATTGTGTGATGAATCATTATTAATGATTTTTACTATTCAAATTTTATGTGTGCACCTTGATAATCTCTTTATTTTTACTTCTTCAGATTTTCTTAGCCTTGTTTATGCTGTGGGATCAGATGGGGGTTGCAATTCTGGCTGGTCTTGGAGTCATGATTCTTCTTATGCCTATCAATTCCTTCATAGCCATGAAACAAAGAAAGTACCAGATCACTGGCATGAAGTTCAAGGATGAAAGAATAAAACTTATGAGTGAGGTCCTCAGTGGCATCAAAGTAAGGAGAAACATGTAATTATGTTACTGCGTATATGCTGATGTGCATAGACAGAGTATAGTACTTATCTATAGGCCTAATCAGCTGAAATTTTAAAATAGTAACAGCGTGTGTATGGGAGGAGTGAGGAACTGGTTAATAAAATGTATAAAAAAAGGGGTGATGGCTCATGAAAGATTGAGAAACACTGTTCTACCATTTTAGGCATATGAATTCTTACAGCTGCAAAAATATCTTGCTTGGCTCCATATTAAATAAGAGAAGTACACATGTTAAAATGTGTATGGAAGGAGTGAGGAACTAGTTAATAAAATGTATATAAAAGGGGGAGATGGCTCATACAAGATTGAGAAACACTGTTTTACCATTTAAGGCATATGGATCCTTACAGATGCAAAAACATCTTGCTTGGCTCCATATTAAATAAGAGAAATACACATGTTAAAATGTGCACAAATTGACTTGTACCCGTGTTTGGCGGTAAAATTATTTTACGAATCTAAATATATGAAGAATATGCAAATATGTATCATCTTGAATGATTCTGGGCAGGGATTCATTAAAAAACATCTGACTTTACAGGGAAACTGCTCCTTCTTTCTTTCTTGTGTTCACTACATGATGTTTACACCATTAGACAAGTCTTGTGGAAGCTGCTCTTAAAACTGTGAACCCAAATATGACCAAGATATATGAGTATAATTGGTTTGTGTCCAAATGTCTAGACTATTCATACAACATATCGTTAAATATATTCCTGATTAAGAATCATAAATGAGGATTTGTTGGAACAATAAACACCTGCTTGTTCACACTAATATGTTTATATTTTGTCCTCCAAAGAGAACAAAGTTTTACCTTGTTGTGTGTGATTCCAACTCAGGATTGAGAGAACCATGTCCTTACAGCTTATCTACCTGTTACTAGTACATTACACAGCATAATATTATTCTGGCTATCCAAAGGTTCTGAAGTTATATGCATGGGAGGCTTCATTTCAAGAAAAAGTTGAGGAGATCAGACAGAAAGAGCTAGTGTTATTGAAGAAGACAGCTTACCTAAATGCTTTTGCTACCTTTATTTGGACAACTGCCCCATTTATGGTAAGTTTATTAAAAGGGTACAGATGAGCATGCTTACTATGATGTTAATCTATGTTTTCAATAATAACTATATATTTCCCTGGATTTCAACACAGAAAACAGGGGTTGAAACCCAGACATGGCACCCACATGGCATCTAACTAAATATGGTATCTTATATACTTCCTGGACAGAATTACAGATATAGACATGTTTCAAGTGAACGAAAGAAGAAGAAGAATATACTTCCTGAAATATTTTGAAATTATTGCTGATGCTATTTTGTAGTTGCTCCAACACTGGAATCTTTAGCAGACTTAAGGAGCTCAACATTTATCAGAGTGCAAAGACTTAATATAGTAAGTTTTTCAGTGTATTCCAGTTTCTGAATCATCTGTATACAATATGACAGTGCTTCCAATGTGGTACCCCTACGACCCTGAAGGGTTATGGGTTTTATTGATTGATTGAATATGACAGTGAAATATATTCTCCACGTGGAAACAGCCTTCTACCAAATATGTCAGGCTGTATGAAGGATTACGAGCACTCTTCGCCTGTAGGTCTGTTATATGGCAATGGAGATCTCCCTAGCATAGTGATTAAGTTGTTTGCTTTGTCCTAAAGAGGTATAAGTTTGAATCCCACTTAGATTATCACTTGAAGGGATTATAATTTAAAGCTGCAGAGTATAAATGGTACTCTTTGCAGGGGTATGCCACTTTGTTGAGAGGGACAGAGTACATATGGGGTAACCTGAGTACAATGAAGTCAACCCTCTTAACCTTTTGAGCTCTTTTTGAGCACAAGAAAATAATTATGTACACACAATAGGTTGTAGGTCACTACTTGTTTATCTCACCACTTAGCTTGTACAGATTGGTCATCATGAGTTTCTTGACATTTGAAATACATCTCATTAGTTTGCCATTATTTTTGAGTTATTTTTAGTCACTAATCAGTTATTGTCCTTATTGCACACTCAGTTAATATGAGACCTTTCTAAATCCTGCTTTTGGTCATTGTCATTAATATGATCTTCTTCTTTCACCAGCAGTTACATGTACAGAGTCTCTCCTTATATAGTGAAACTATGTGTAGTTCAGCCAACAAATAGGACTTCAAGTTAATACTTCTAAGAAAGATGAATTTTACCAGCTTAAATTTTAATGTCACTCTTTCTTAATGGAAGACCACTTCAGAAATTTAGATAACTTTCCCTAGAAAATTGGGCAGAAAAATTACACAAGATGGTGAGATACTTCTTATAGTCGATGCCATGTGACATTGGTTACTATGTCTTTCCACAGTCATCTGTTTCGTGTACTGTCAATTATTTCTGCTACTAATATTCTCCCATGTCACGAAACAGTTTGTCAAGCATCTCCTCTCTTGCTCTTTCCCTATCCCTCTTGCTTTTCAACTTTCCTGTTGTCACAATGTGTTCCTTAGAAATTTGATCACATGATTTGTAAAAAGAAATGTAGTTTATCTTTCTGATACTGGTCAGATGCTTTATTTTTGAATTAACTTCTTTCAAGATATCTTCATTATGCTTTTTATCTGTCCTTGGTGTTCTTAACATTCTCTTATAAAACCATATATGTGCTGCCTTTATATAATTTTTCATTATTCTGTTGATTGTCTAAGATTCGTTTTTTCTATACATCAGAATTGGTTCTGATAAGTAGAGATACAGTATAAGATATTTCTACTAGAATTACTTTTGTATTCAGTTCACCAACCACCTAACAAACATGTAGAAATAAAAAAACAAGTAAAACTACCAAACTATGTCCTTCAAAACTTCAATGTAACATTCTGCATTAAGATATGGTTGTTCTTCTTTTTCTGTGTTCATTCTAAAACTCCTGCAGATTAGCGGGATGTAGTCCAGAGAATGGAATACATTGTATCATGGTTTACAGCATTGCTGCAATATCTACATCTTTTGGCCTGACACATTCGACTTCAGCATGGCTTTGGGTCACTGTCCCTATATGGGATGGGACAGCCAACCGCATCCCATAAAATCCTTAGTCACCTCTTAGGATATGCATGGAAGGTAAACTGTGTTTCTATTCTTTGTTCCCCTCTCAAACCCTGGCAACACATGGGCGACATATAGTTGTGAAAGCTGGAAAATAACAAAAGCACTAATGAAAGAAATACATTTGGAAATAAATGTCTTATAAAACTCTGAAATATTGGCTGAGAAGAATTCAAGTCAAACAAGCACATAAGTGAAGACACCAAACAGCAATGATTCTACAACAATAAGAAAAAAGCAGTGGGCTTATATCAGACATGTGCTTAGAATGAAAGCAGACTGTAATTTACAAGCATTAAGATGTATACCATGATGGCAAAAGAAAGAGAAGGTAGTCAAGACAAACTCTTTACAGAACAACCATCAATGAGTGTATGACTAATGTTGTAAGTAGCATGAAAATATTGCACACAGTAACATAACATCGCTCAAACTGGAGAGCGCTGGTTTCTGCACTATGCACTGTATTTGACATTCAAGATATATTGATGGAAAGTCATTAACTAGGAGGGATGCTGTCATACACAAGCAGACACATGGCCCCATATTGAGCTGGGCAAGACTGTGGGGAACTAAATAGAACCCTAGCCTTCCAAAGAGAAGCATTGGTTGGTTGGTTTGTTTAACAATGCAAAAATTACGGTCAGATACTTTTTTTTATTTAAACATCCCTTATAATGCTAAGACTAAGTTTACAGCAACATAAAAACCTAAAGTTACTTTTTTGTTAACATAATTTCCAGGTTACATTGGCAACATTTGCTACATACGTCCTTGTATCAGAAACTGGTTACCTGGATGCAGAAAAAGCCTTTGTTGCTTTATCTTTGTTCAACATCCTACGATTCCCAATCAACCTTCTCCCAATGATGGTGTCATTGGTAGTGCAGGTATTGATTCTGATCATAATAAATCTTATATTTTTATTAATATACTAACTAAATAACAACAATGTGATTTTTTTCTGGACTCCTGTATCAGATGTTCATTTTCAAATTATTCTGGTTGTTTTTATTTCTTCACAATGACCACATTTGTTTTTATTTCTTCACAATGACCACATTTGTTTTTATTTCTTCACAATGACCACATTTGTTTTTATTTCTTCACAATGACCACATTTAACCGCGATATCAAAAATGTCTGTTTTTATATTTACATAGATTATTTCTTAATAATTGTACTTATTTCATTAGATCTTTAGTAACAGGAACACTGTATTACTTATCCATGCTGTTAACTACAACATTAAGATGGTTTTAACATACAAATAAAGGATAATAAATATACTAATAATAATAATACTCATACACTGACAGGGCAGGATTGTAGGGGTGGCACACTGGAGACATCAGCATAAATAGCCCTCCAAACATCTTTATCCTCAGTTATTTAGAGGAGTGTAGAAAACATGCCCATACCATTCCTTGATGTTATCATTCCAGGATTTTCTTTGTCCACCTCTCTTTCCTCCACCCTTGAGGAACCTTTAGAAAGTAAGTTATGCCTCGTTACATGCATAGGCCTACATAAAAATGAATAATTATTAGAGATACAGTGTTTATCTGTTTAAAAAAACAAACAAAAAAAACACACAAGTATAACAGTTTCTGTGTGCTAGTAGTGAACATTAGGATTTCTTCTACTTTACTCATGCAGTTTAATAAACCAGGAACAAGAATATTGCTCTAGTGTGGCTCTTGTCGAACAAATATGCATCCATGGAGCATATCTATAATCTTTCAGAAGTACAATTTTGTATTTTAGCCCAAAGTAACCCATAATTTCTGAAGAAAATATTATGTAAATAGTGTACTTTACTAAAGGTCAAAATTTGTGTATTTATTGACTCCTGAGCAGATTTTACAAAATCGATCCAGATTTCCAACTAAACAATGGCCGTGATTCATAGATATAAACCTTATAAGATAAATATGATGGTTTAACAAAGTCTTCTAATGTACATTTCCCATTTCTGACCCATGCTAAAATAGATGCTTTGCTGAAATCCATCAAGAAGTTAAGTGCCAATAGTACAGTTAACCTGTGTTATAGAGATGGCACATGATCTTTGGTAACAAAACAAATATTCTGCAATTGTTTTTTAAAGTAACAATAAGGCTCATTCTATTCAATATATTATCATTCTACAGGCCAATGTCTCTGTTAAGCGTATTGGAAAATTCTTGAAGCAAGAGGATTTGGATATAGCAAGTGTAATTTACAACAATCATTCTGGTATGTTTTTATTGCCAATTTTTGTGCATCAAAGTGAAAAATGGTACCAATGCTGCAGTTTATTTTCAAAACATCTGATCTAAAACAGTTGTTTGTTCTCTAGTTGATTTTATGGTGATTTGTTTTACTTGATGTAGTTGTTAGTCTTACATTAACCTTTAGCATGCTATGTTTACAATTACGCAATTTTTCTTGTGTCGCTGACTGCCGCGGAATTGGTTTTTGAAATGTTATGCAATCGTCGGTGGATGTTTTGAAATCACGATAACTTCTTTGTTGTTACAGATATTTAAATAATATTTTAACACATATAAATAAAGAATTAAATTCTGCATATATTGGTGTAAGTTTTGTTTGTGTGTGTGTGTGATACGAGACGTGTGAGAAAGTGTTAAAGTTAAATTTAGACCTATCTCGATCTAGACATACTGTATTTTTGATCGATCGTAAGCTGTTGAATATTATATATTTTACATAGTGAGAACCTTCTGGAACCTCGTAGTCTATTCTAATTGAGAACAATGTACACTATCATTTTTCGCCATTTTGACAATAGAAACAGGAAGTTAGATTTCTTCTTCTTCTTCTTTCGTTCACTTGAAACATGTCTATATCTGTAATTCTGTCTCCTGAATAAAACTCACTGTCTTTTGTAGTTCATACAGTGTCCCATAGAGCTTTGATTCCAGTGATGTTTCCTTTGGCCAATATGTCTGCCTCAGCGTTTCATGCTCAGAACACTCTTGAAGTATATGTTTGGCACTCTGTGCTGCCTGGACAGGTGGACATGTGGACACATGTACACATGGCCGTGTTGCCAATCTTGAACTTTGTATACATGTGACTGCGGAGTCGGTTGTGTCCTGTTCTGAGACGTAGAATTATAACTTGTTCTGATCTGTTCATAATGTGATAGTCATCTTGTGTTGGTGTTTGTGGCTTTCTTATTGACTTTATCATCTGTTTTTTCTGATGGTAGGTGATTGGTATATCTGGTTGGTCTTCGGCAGCACTTTCTTTAGCCAGTTGGTCTGCTTTTTCATTTCCTGGTATTCCACAGTGAGAGGGTATCCACTGCATGGTTATCCTATACTGGTAAGACAATTCGCTAAGTAGTTTTTTTAAGTCTGTTAGTTTTCCAGACTGGAAAGCTTGAAGCACTGACCTTGCATCTGTCAGGAATACCACAGGCTGTAGGCCAGAGTTGGAGTTCAGCAGTTTTTTAGCTGCCACACTAATTGCCTGGATTTCTGCATCATAATTATTGCAGAATTTTCCTGTTGGTGTTCTGATTGTATCTCTAGGCTTGTGTGGATATTCTATATATACACCTGCACCTCCATTCCTCACAGCATTCTGTGCTGACCCATCTGTGTATACTCTGACCCATATATCTTGTGGATATTCCTCATCCAGGAAACTGAGGGTGACTGTCATTCGCTGCACACTGTTCTGTTCGTCCTCGCTTAGTATTCCTTTCACATGGGTCTGAATGTATATTGGCATTCCATGGCTTTCACTCCACGGGGTTTGTTCTGGTACAGACCTTAAGGGGCTGTCAACTTCAGGTAGGTCTGTAAGTTGTCTACGGAGTCGTTTAGCTTGATGGATAAAGCTGCTCCTTTTCAGTCGCCCCATTGCTAGATTTTGGAATCTTTCCTTCATTGGATGACTTGGCATACACTGAAACTTTTCTGCTTGAATTAGTACTTTTGTGTCTCTTCGTTCGCCCAGTGTTTGTATTCTTCCCATTTTCTGCATCTCTGCTATGGGTGTTGATTTCATTGCTCCCAACATTATTCTAAGTGCCTGGTTTTGCACTTTATCTAGATCTTGTAATGTGGTGTTTGATGCAGGACACCACGCAGCTGAACCATATTCCAGGTGTGGTCTTATGCCTTGCTGGTAAACTTTACTGAGTATATTTCCACTGGCTCCCCATGTGGTTCCACTTAGTTTTCTCAGGATCTCTAACTTCCTTCTGGCTTTTGTTGTTGCTTTGTTTATGTGCTGCTTCCATGTCAGCTTATCATCAAAAGTAACTCCGAGGTATGTGGGTTGTTTGTCTTCTTTCAAGAGCTCTCCATCTATCTTGATATGACCAGCTTTTTGTTTTGGTGAGAGGGTAAAGAGTGTAGTGCTGCACTTATCTGTGTTAATGCTGACGCACCATCTATTTGCCCATAATGTTAGGGCATCGATAGCTCTTTGTATTTGTTTAGTTACCACTGTTGCATGTTCTTCCGTGCACCAGATCACCAGGTCGTCAGCATACATTGCCACTTTGATCCCGTGTGGTAGTTCAGCAACTAGGTCATTGATGTAAACCAAGAAAAGTGTGGGTGACAGGACTCCTCCCTGGGGGACTCCATGACGCAGTAGAATTTTCTTGCTCTTGCGACCATCTAATTGTACCCTGGCTCTTCTATTATGCAGGTATGCTTTTACCCATTTGTACATTCTTGAGCTAACCCTGCAATTTCGCAATTTCTTTAGGAGCCCTTCTTTCCAGACCTTATCAAATGCTTTCCTGAGGTCTATCCATGCTGCTAGTACCAGTTTCTTTTCTTGGAAGGCATCCTCAATCTCTTGGGAGAGGTAGGTTGCCTGATCTTCAGTAGAGTAGCACTGTCTGAAACCTGCTTGCTGTGATACCAGAAAGTTTTCACTTTCTAGGTACCACTGCATCCTAAGATTGATAATGCGCTCCATTGTTTTACATAGACAGCTTGTGAGGCTGATGGGCCTGTAGTTGGAGACTGTGTTGCATCTTTTCCTGATTTGAGGAGTGGTATCATTATTGCTTCTCTCCACGCCTGTGGTACATTACCTGTCGACCAGCTTGTGTTAAAGATCTGCAGTAGCTTTGTTCTTGCTGCAATTCCCAGGTTTCTAATCATTTCATTGGACACTCCATCAGCTCCAGGGGACTTTTTCATTTTCAATTTGGATATTGCATGCTCCAGTTCTCTCATTGTAATTGGTGCCTCCATGACTTCAGGTATAGGTTCACCTTGTCCAATGTTTTGCTGGTTCTCTCGAACCTCCTGTTGTTTGTCTGGGCTGACTTTGACGTTATTGTCTTCTGCAAAGGAATCTGCAAAGTAATCAGCTGCATGTTTACCTGTTAAAATGTCTCTATCTTTATAAAGTGTGATCCTGGTTTTTCTCCCTGTACCTTCATCATTTAGTTGTTTTACAAGTTTCCATAATTTCCTAGTATCTCTTTCTAGGTTCAGCGACTCTGTTTTTTCTTTCCAACTGCTCCGTCTGGCTTGTAACTTGGCTCTTTGAAATTTAGCCTTTGTTTGCTGATATTTGTTGTGATGTTCTTGGCTAGGTCTGTTCTCAGCCTGCTGTCTAGATGTTTCCATCTCATTTTGCAGCTTTTTCAGTTCATCATTCCAGTAGGGTTTGTAGTTTTTGCGTGCCCCCCTGGGTATGGTTTTACTAGCAGCATGTAGTATACATCTATTAAATTCACTCACTGCTCTATTGATGTCTTTGTCCAAGTTCATGTCCTTAGCTAGAACACTGGTTAAATGCTGGTACATTTTCCAGTCTGCCCTTTTATAGTTCCACCTAGTGAGCGTGCTGCTGTCCTTGGTAAATTCATTGTTGATTTTCAGAAATACTGGTCTGTGGTCACTACCTCCAAGCTGCTTTCCAACAACACATGTGATGTTCCATTCCAAGCCTGGTGAGTGGAATGCCAGATCTGGTGTAGAGGTGGTGTGCCATGCTCTCGAGTAGAAGGTTGGCGAGTCTGCTGGCTGGTTAATAAGGATGAGATTATTTTCATCCTGCCAGCTCTCAAGTTCCTCACCTCTCTTGTCGATATGATCGTAGCCCCAGCTCTGAGAGTGGCTGTTGAAGTCACCACACACCATAAGTCTCTCTTTGTCTGGAATTGTGTCTAGTGCCAATGGTTTATCATTTGGGCAGTAGTAGTTCAGGAGATGGAATTCTGCACTGTCTGTTTTTAGGTGGAGCATCTGGTATTCTGCCCCTTCCATATATACTTCCAGCTGACATGCGCTCATATTGTTTTTAACAAAACATCAAGGAATGGACAGGGCTAGATATTTCCACACTCATCCGCATCGCTGACGATAGAATTCGCTGGAGGACTCTGTGTGCTGAAGCATCCAATGTGGTACCCCTACGACCCTGAAGGGTTATGGGTTTATTGATTGATTGATTGATTGATTGATTGTTTTTAACAAGTGTCAGAATTCCACCCTTTTGCCTGTCCTTTCTGTCAGACCGGTAGCACTGGTAGCCTCTGATTTTGAAGGCTATGTCGCTGCTGAGGTGTGTTTCTTGGATACAGCATATACTAACTTGTTCTTCACTGAGGACATTTTCAAGTTCCAATTTTTTGCTGTATCTATCTCTTTTACTGTTGACACCCTCAGCATTCCAGTGCATTATTTTTAGTGGTCGTTTGTTTGTTTGGCCAGTAGCTCTATTCCCTTGCCTCCTGGCTCCTCAGGGCAATTGAGAAGGACTTCCAGTAACTGAGGTTGGGCCCTTTCGAGGTATAGGGCCCGGCACCGTCCCTGCCTGAACGTCCGCCACAGGGCAGGCACCATAACTATTTATAGATGTAGACATGTTTCCATTGTGTTTTGTGCGTGGCATCCTGATTATCTGTGAGCCTTTTGGCTGGATGCCTCCGTCTTCAGCACTCTGCTTACTTGGGAAGGACTATGGTCCTGCTCGAGTGGGACTGCCCGACCAGTCTTAGTTTCCAGCCCCTGATGGCTGAACTAAGCCCCATCACCTCTGCACGGTGCTGGTCTCGATGGGGAGGAAGTTAGATAAATACTCTTCTCAGTGTTGCCAAAACATTCTGTCAAAAAATTACCAAACTCAAATTTTTTGTTCGGTTTCAGGTTTACCGAATCGGGCGGTTGATTTCGCCTTCTGTGTCAAGAAATGACACATTTCGGGCTATATGCTTCACCCGGTTTGTCAACACAACGTGCTAAAGGTTAAACTAGTGATGTTGCTAGACATCCAATAGGGTTGCAGTCTGATATAGTCAATAGTGTTGCTAGTCTGATATAGAATCAATAGAGTTCCTAGTCTGAAATATAGAGCACATAGAGTTTCTACTCTGATATAGAATCAGGCTTCCTGGTCTGAAATAAAGCCAATAAGGTTTCTACTTTGATTTAGAACCAATATGATTGTTAATCTCATATTGAATCAGCAATTTTGAAAGTCTGATGTGAACCAAATAAACTTTCCAGTCTCATAATAGGACCAATAGGGTTGCTAGACTGATATAGAACCAATAGTGTTGCTAGTCTGGATAGCACCAATAGGGTTGCTAGTCTGATATAGCACCAATAGGGTTCCTAGTTTGATACAGAACCAATAGAGTTGCTAGTTTGATACAGAACCAATAGGGTTGCTAGTCTGATATAGCACCAATAGGGTTCCTAGTTTGATACAGAACCAATAGAGTTGCTAGTTTGATACAGAACCAATAGAGTTGCTAGTTTGATACAGAACCAATAGGGTTGCTAGTTTGATACAGAACCAATAGGGTTCCTAGTTTGATACAGAACCAATAGAGTTGCTAGTCTGATATTGAATCAGCAATGTTGAAAGTCTGAAACTAATAGACTTTCGAATGTCATATGAAACTAATAGGGTCCCTAATTATATTTTGAACCAATGATTTCTCTATACCCATATGGAAACAGTAGTATTGCTAGTCAGTTGTATCTTCTTCACATGCAATACATGCTGGGTTAGATGATTAAGCATCTCCATAAAATTCTGCCCCCAATTAACTCCCTTGAATAAGTTTCATTGCTGATATTCCATTTTGCCAAGCTCTCCAGTGTTATTTCTCTCTGCTTAGCAATTTTTCATATATTCTCTATGCCCTTTAACCACTGATGGTTAAAAAAAAATAATACTGCCTCCTAAATAGCCCATATTTGATGAAAGCATTGTTTGCTTATTTTAGTACATAAAAATTAGTCTTTTTAAAAATATACAATGGATTCATAACATTCCTCTGTGAAATCACATCTGTGTAATCTGCAATCATTCTTGTCTTCTTTTTATTATCCAATATTCACTTTCATTTTTTTAGAATTGGATATCTAAACTTGTTTTCTTATTTCAGTCAACATAGGATGTCAACTCTCACCTTCTGAAATTTTCTCGTCTCACTGTCAATACTATTCTTTATCTTCCATCTGATATTATCAGGGAACCTATTTGTTTAAATCAGTATCATCATTCTTCAAACTTTAATATTTATTCAGATATATTTGATCAAGTAAATGCCTGTTAAATCTGAATACAAAAGATGTCATTTACCAAATGTAGGAAAAATGTAAATCTTTTGCATCAGACACAAAAACATAATCTAATGATACTACATACAGAACCAATTAAATCCAGTTTCTTTGTTTCATCCCTAGGATTTATAAGCAATGAAGCTCTTGTTTTCTACAAGCAATTAGAAGGGGGTGAGGGTTTTTCCAGAACTTTCTTTCATACCCAGAAGTCTCCAGCTCTTAGCAGTATATAATGCTTTGAGAATTAGCCTACTATTCAGATAGACAGGTGGGTCTGTATATAGAAGGACTGTTCATTTCCACCATTTTGAATGCAGACATCCAATCACATGAAAACCTGCAACCATTTCGTGGTATCATTGTTGACCACTTTTAACCACACAGTCCATAAGAGTGTGGTGCATGGCTGAGATGTTAAAGCCTTGGTCTCACACTAGCGAGGCCTAGAGTTCGATCCCTGTTAAGGACTGAGTTTTTTCTGTCAGAGAGTAAATTAAAAAACTTACCCTGTACATGATGTGGTGACAGCAATAGCATGTGACCTTTATCACACAGCTACAAAATCCCTCTCTGCAACTCCAATATGCAAAACATGCAGCATTTGACAGTCCATAAGAGGGCATGACTTCAGTGACCACACAATCAAGATTCAATATGTACAAGGCTTCAATATGACTAACTTATCCAGTTAAAATATGTTATATTTCCAGAGATTTATAGCTTTTAAATTTGACTAGTTCAATCACAAACAGCTGGAGCTCAACAAAACATGAACCCAAAGATAATTCTAATCTTGTATTATTTTCTTGACCAAAGTTTGTAAATTACAAGTAAGACCTATAACAAGAAAATGATTCTAGTTATGTATGTCTTTCTTCAATTATACAATCCTACTAGTTCATCAGAAATCATTCTTCTAAAGTGACACATTTACCTGTCATTTGTATTGGTCACTTTGTGTACACTTTGTGTTGATCCCAATGAAAATCACAAGAAAAGTCACAAATATGTCAATTTAGAAGGATGATTTCTGATTTATCCCACAGGTCTTTTATTGTTGATGGTCATGTAGACCTACATCTTATAATAATAAATAATGCACATACAATTATCTTCTATGAAATATTTTGTCTGAATTTACCAGAGAGTGCTATTAAAATTACTGATGGGACATTTACTTGGGACAGAAGTAATCCCTCTCCAACACTGTCCAAGTAAGCTTATCATTTCTGTTATTAGGCCTATATATTAGATTAAATATCTGTTTGTGGAAAATCATTACTGATTAAAATAATAACAATCTGATTTAATTAATTAGTGAAAACTGGAGAAATTTATGAGTGAGAGAATCTTCAAGTCAGAATTAGACAGTAAAGAATATGAAGACAACTTGAGACAAATTAGAATTGCATCGTTATATTTCTCAACCTATTGTCGTTATATGACAATTGATCAAGATGTGGCATTTGATGGAATATGAATCTCAATAGAATGATTAAACAGGTTCTACAGCTAATCTACATTCTGAAAATATGTGTATTTAATCATCAAGCTATAGGAACTATCAGCATGGATTTTATTCATAATTTTTTATGGAGACCTTAGGCATCAATTCTGTAAATAGGAGTAGGCACATTTTTGTGTTTTCAGAAAATGGTATTGATTTTGTGCTATAAGAAATATAACCTATCATCTATGGTGATGATGATGTGACTCACAAGATTAATCTGGGCCAGTCTTTCACAGTATGTACAAAGAATCACAGGCACATCGTATACTGTTGTGTGTCTTCTTAGACATGCATTCCTTAAACTATGAAGTATCAACTGTCAACAATGACTATCAATGTTAAACAATATCTGATATTAAATATGACAAAAACTATTTTCAAGTGTTCAATTAAAATAAATCTAGATCTGTAGTATAAACATATGATATTGCAATTGTTTGTTTATTTTCAGCATCAATTTTGAAGTCCCCGAGGGGCAGCTTGTGGCTGTAGTTGGTCAAGTTGGTACAGGCAAGTCATCGCTAGTCTCAGCCATATTGGGTGAGATGCAGAAACTACGAGGGGTGGTAACTGTTAAAGTGAGATTTTGTTCCATTTCTAGATTTTGCATCATGCTGCTTTATAATTGCCCAGGATAAAAATGTAGAAACAATCGTGATAGCAGAAGTATTATGTCATCATTTCTTACCGTGAACTTCAGGGCTGTAATAGAAACTGATAAAGGGGAAGGGGTCATTTAATAAAAGGTAATTGCACTGTTTTTTTAAGGCAAATGCAGTAACATACCAACTGTTACCACTACTTCTTCATCCCAAGATCGAGATGGAAGTGAAAAGACAAATGATATGCAGTATATTCCTACTAACACTGTGTTACCAGTGCCAAATCTGGTCTCTCTCATCTTCACAATTCTTGAAAAATAGTGACATGTGAGATGAAGTGCTTGAGGAAGGCTGCAGGAGTCATTAGGCTTGGCAGATTACAAAATGAAGACATCAGGGAAATAATAGGTATAACACCTTGCACAGAATACATAGAAAGGCAGCAGATCAAGTTGTTTAGCCACATTATGAGAATGCATCATGACAAGTTGCCAGTAAGGCATATAACCAAATGAGATCAGGGTACAAAGCCAGAGGAAGACCTTGAAAAAAATGGAGAGAAAATGTCAGGGACATCTTGAACAAACACTGTTATAGCACAGCTGAGTTGACACATCCGGCTGTGAAACACAAGCTTGAGCTCCAATCTCCCCTACGCTTAATGGCAAGAATTGATAACAAACCAATGTGGAAAATCCATACTAGTGGACATCTATGCAACACTTCATATGTAAAAAGAACTATTAAAGATAATAAAGATCAAACAAATAATGTATATTGGACATATTAAGACATGACATCTTGTTGAAGACCTTACTTGAGAGTAGAGTTGAAGGAAGGTCAGCAAGAGGTACGGAGAGGTACAAGTGAGAAACACCAATATTTGGACAGATACAGGATAACAAAGTTCACCACCACAGCAAGAAACAGAGATGGAGGAGGGCTTTTGCGGCCAACCTTCATCATTGTCGAGATGGCACTTGATGATAATGATGACACATGAGACAACATAGGAATATAGGCCTACTTTTCAATTGAGAATACTTTCACTATACCATCATTGTTATTCATTCAAAAATATCTTCTAAACAATGTTTTTTTAAACAAATTTGCATTTTCCATAAAGATTATTCATCTAATAACTAGTCTTTAGAAATAGATTTGCATGCAAAATGTATATTAGCAATGAGTATTTTCATTAGATATTATCTTAATTAAAATATAACTTTCTGATAGTATCTCACTCTTTTTAATCCAACAGTCCAGTATTGCATATGTACCACAACAGGCCTGGATCCAGAATGCTACCCTGAAGTACAATATCCTGTTTGGCAAAGCAGAAAACAATAAAATATATAATCAAGTGCTGGAAGCATGTGCACTCAAGACAGATCTGGAGATACTGCCAGGAGGAGATCTCACTGAAATTGGGGAAAAGGTTAAAGTTCTGAAAATAAGCAATTGTTTACTCATCAACACCGTCAATTTTTGTGACATTGACAATCATGATTGTCCATAAATATAAGTTTTTTTTCATATTTTGAAATATAAAAACATTTTAAAAGTTTTAAAAAAGCATAAACAATCTGCAAAGTTTCAGAGCAAATATAGAAAAAGAAGGCACATGTCACAAATCAATGTACTAGTTTATAAGTGTAAATCATTATTCATTCATAAACAGATCAGAGTTGTATGGGAACTACATTGGATGCATCACCATGCAGCAATTTCTATTCTCAGTGTTGCGGTTGGGTGACAAAATTGTGACCTGTCCAGTCTTTGATATTGTTTGCCCATATTTTCTTTGGCTTCCTCTGTTTAACCCTCAACTGTATCTTGCAATATTGTTTTGGACAAGGAATCGTGTCAGAATACATGTCTAAATCATGCAAGTTTTCTTAATTTTACTATTGAAAGTAGTGATACTTGTGAACCTGTGAGATTTTCAACTTTATTTCATATGTATACATTTGTCTTATAATCTCTACATGAAATGCATACCCATCATCTATTACACTTCATTTCAAGGCCTGTATTTGTCTCTCCATGTCTGTAATTTCACTAATAAAAAATCATTAAGGTATATACTGATATAGCTTTATGTATTAGTAGACCTACTTATGGCTATCAATGTTTATATGAAGATGTTCAGATATTGGTAAAGTTATTGAAAATTTGATGAAATCAATGTTGCAAGATATGTAAAGCTTCAAAACTGCTGTGTAAAACAGAAAATTTGTAAGAAAATCTTCTTGAAATAGTCATTGTGAACTTCACTTTTGAGATGTCATATGTGGTAAATTTGAAAACATCTTTCTGGTTATTTAAGTCAGAGAGGGAAATAATATGTAATAATTCATTTCATAATACAAATAGTAATGATTGACTCGATCAAGAACTTAAGTCAGAGAGGGAAATAATATTTAATAATTCATTTCATAATACAAGTAGTAATGATTGACTCAATCAAGAATGACACCATAAAAACTGTTTCATTGATTTCTAACCACTTATCAGGGCATAAACCTCAGTGGTGGACAGAAACAGCGTGTGTCATTAGCCCGTGCTGTTTACAATAATGCAGACATTTACCTTCTAGATGATCCTCTTAGCGCTGTTGACTCCCACGTTGGCAAGCATATATTTGACAAGGTCATATCAAACAGGGGCGTGCTCAAAAGGAAGGTAAGACTAAAATAATAGAATGAACATTTAAGCCAGAAGTGTGTCTGCTTCTGTTTTAATTCTTAGAAATTATGAGCAATTAAACTCTTGATTCTTGATTAGAAAACTGGCCTCACAGCATGTGGGGCATTCCCATAAGTTCTCCGCCCTCTGTTCCAGCAGCCATTTGACTAGATGGTGTTTTGAGTCCAATGTTGCAGAAACAGACGTTGACATCAGGGCATAACTCTGGCCCTTGCGACAGGTTTCTTTGTTGTTCTGCCCACTAACTAGTTCAAGCACAACGTCGGCCTGTCGGAACAACATGGTAACTGTTATCGAAGGTTACGACTACGGGATTGTATAGATGACATGCCATGAAGCTTCTAAAAGAAGATAACCTCAATATAAAGGCATGTCATCTACTAAGGTTTTCTGTTGCATGATTGGTTTGTCTAGTGAACCATTGGTGAGACCCGCAGATACAACCGCATGCGCGCACAGAATTAGAAATGATAACATCAGATAACCAAAACAATACCAGTATTGGAACACATCAAGAAACAACAGATCAAGTGGTTTTCACATGCTTTCAGACTAGCAATAGACAGCATGCCACAGATGGCCATGACACATAAACATCATGGCTATAAAGCCAGAGGCAGGCCATGTAAAAGATGGATCACAGAAATCAAAGAGGCCAGAGAAACAAGCTTACAAACAGCACACAATAAGGCCATCTCCAGAGAACTCTTTTACCCCAAACGCTGCAAGACAAGCAAGGGCCATAGTGTGCAGATAGATAAATATATTTATTGTACATTTTGAGTAGGATATACTAGCAATTTTGAAAAAAAAAACACTCTATTTTATTACCTTACTTATTTTGTCTTCCTAAATTGTTTAATATTAAGTGCACTTAATTTTTTTTCAGACACGAATTCTGGTCACTCATGGAGTTCATTGGCTGCCACAAGTGGACAAAATCATTGTTTTGACTGATGGACGTATTTCAGAGATGGGGTCATATGATGAGCTCTTGTCACATGATGGAGACTTTGCTCAATTCTTGAAGACATATTTGACAATGGACGAAAGTATAGATGATGAAGAGGATCCTGAAAGTGAGTACATAAAAAAAAGAATACTGGGATTGTTAAATGATATGGTATGAGAATAGAATAGATCTTTAGTATTTTAATCTCTTTGTATGGTAGTTTACTCACTATACAGAGCATAGATTGGGTTCAGACCCAATCAGGCCATGTCTTTCATGACAAAGGTATTTTTGAGATTGGATCTCTCTGGCATAGTGGTTAAGCAATTTACCTTGTCTTCAAGAGGTCACAGGTCTAATTCCATGTTGTGATACTGTGTTTTCAAGTGCATTTGTTTTTAGAGATCTCTGATTATACTGCTTGAAAGTTACAAGGGCTATAAGTGGGACTTTTGGCTTGATTAATAGAATGCTGTATTTCCCATACACCTGAATGGTGTGGAAAGCGACGCCATCTTCTTCACTTCACTTGTTAACTAGTAATTGGTAGTTGTAATATCTATTTTTTATTTTTGGTAGTAGCTACCATCTAGTGTTCACTTTCTCTGTAATGCATCTGTATTTTATTTCATTAAATTATTTTCCATTAATCTATTCCCTTTCAGTTGCTGCAATCAAGGCAAAGATCTTAGAGAGAGTTGATTCTGTGACTTCAGATGCAGCAGCTACCTCAGGGGATGAGTGGGCCAGGTCTAGGTCAGTGTGTGATTTATTTTTGGGTTAGGGGTTTAAAGCCTTCTTTAGGTAAAACAATTTTAAAAACCTGTTAATGCTGCATGTGTCCCATTAAGGAGTTGCAGGGAGACAGCTTGTGGGATAAAGGCAGCATGCCCTTGCTGTCGCCACATCATATACAGGGTAAGTTCTTTAATTTACCCTCTAACATAAAAAAAACAGTCCTTACCTGGAGTTGAACCCTGGACTGGACCTCATGGCTGTGAGACCTTAGCTCTAGACTCTTGTTAATGCACCACACCTCCATAGGTTCCTTTTGGTAGTATACATCTTTTCAACAATAGACATGACTCAATCTTGATTAGCTTACACCAGCGTCTAAAACCCATTTTTAAAATGGGATGTCAATTTTCAATAATACTACCAGAAAGACAGCTTTCTTGCGTGATACTAAGTCTCATATTAAGTCCTAGGTCAGGACTTTGTGTTTACCAGTACATTTTCCCAAAGATCCCTGAGTCATTTGAAACTAGAGTTATGTGTTATGATTGCTGTTTGCATCTTTAGAGATGGACAGGAGGCAGACCAGTGTAAATTACAGAAACATGTAGAGACTATGTTTCACACATAGCTGCTGGCCTGGGCAGGTTTCACACAATGACTGCTTGCCTGTGCAGGTTTCACACATGGTTACTTGCCTTGGCAGGTTTTATGGAGTAAGTGCCTTGCCCATTTTATCTTTTGATTAGTTCCAAGGTAAAGACAATGCCAATACACTTGGAAACAAGCAGAACTGCAGGAAGGGCCAGAAGATAGTTTAATGCACCATCAACTGTCTGAAGGTCTTCTCTCCCAATTTCTGATGTATTTTTGAGTGATACTCATAGCAGGCAGCATGCTATTGTGTTAGAAGATGTAAAGTACATATGGGGAGAACCCGAGTCCAATGAACTAAATCCTCTAAAGCTTTTAAGTCCTTGATTTTATGTACCAACACGAGACAGTGTACAATGTCTTCTGATTGCTGTGGGCCATTCTTCATTTGTAAAAACAAATCTTGTAAGTTAGGATGTCAGCAAAAACTAACTATATATCATAAGAGCCTTTGTATGTTTTTTGCATCTCTCACAGCCACAACAAATCCAATCGCAAACTAAGCAGACAGATCAGCAGGTCTATTGCAGAAAAGAAGGAAGAATCAAAGAAAGAAAAAGTAACTCCAAAGCCTGGGGATAGACTAACAGAGGAAGAAAAATCAGAGACAGGAAAGGTAAAATAAAACAGAAATTATTTATTTCTTTTGTTTATTTATTGTCACATTAATTACTTTTTGACTTCAAATGCACACTTTGAATGGCCAAGTTGCTAGGTTTATTTTCATGGACAGCTTTGCATCCACACCATTCAGAAAAAAAGAAAATTGCCTGTGTGTTGCTGAAACCAGAAAGAGGAGAAATGAATACCCACACTGTCATCTGCAATGCATGTTGTCAGAGATGGGTAAGAAGATTAGGTGGTGAATGTTGACCATCTCATCTCATAAGTTAAAGAATAAAAAAAAACATGTTAAAGTCAGATGTGTGATCACAAGGCATAGATATTGCATTCAAGCTGTAAACTATGACACATAACATTCTGTTCTCCAGACTACATCCTGCTAATATGCATAAATTAGACAAGTTCAGAAGAAGCAGCCAAAAAAATCAGTACAGCCACAAATTCTGTAGTGATTATGTTCTGTATAGGATAAGCTACCAGAAACATCCACTTATCATTTCCCATTATGCATCCAGACCATTTAGAAAGCAATGGCAACCTACTGAACATATTAATATTGCATAGAAAATTACTAGTCACAATATGCTGCAGTAGATTGATACATCCTGAATAGGACATACCAACATTAGCCACTTGTGATATACATTTTATCTGATTATCACCATAATAAGGACATTACAGACAAATATTTTATCAGCACATATTGTACAACATTGGATTTCTGATTTTATGGACTAACCTTAAAGTCTCTACACTTCCTGGCATTTGAATTCACAGAAAAAAGTGGAATACCAAATTCTTTCTTACTGGTATTGAAATTAGCTGGAAGAAATTGAGCGCAATCTCCACCAGTCATAGGTGCATGATCTCTACCACTCATAGATACACGACCTCCATCAGTAAAAAATGCATGAAGGCTGAAACAGTCGAAATTATAGTCAAGCACTTTATAAATCACACCAACACATGTAATAGTTTCAAAACAGATCTAAGCATCCACTCTTTATATTAATGTGTTTTTTTCATATTTGCTTTTTTCATTTTTTCGAATTAAAGTTATAAAGATACACAGGACTAGTCTTTGTGTTCTATAATTTTCCCACAATCTGACTGACTATGTGAAGACAATCAGAGATGCAGTTACGTGGCTGTTTTTGTCAATTCTCCCTTGATTTCATAACTGTTTTTGCCTACATATTTCCCCCTCCCACCCCCAAATGTGTCAGAGATAGCGTTTTATAAATGTTCTTAAATTATCATTTTACTGTCTACAAGTGATTGTATGTTTCAGTACCTTCACTAATGTAAGATGGATGGATAAGCTGCACACTGCTGTCAGTTTGGTCTCTCATAGTTAAGTCTAGTTGTCAGAATTCACTAATATGTGAAAAGTGCACATTTTTGCCCTTACCTATCATGGATTTACATTATTACACACATATTTCATAATTCTGAACCAGGTTATTATAATTAGATTTACTGTATTAAGGAGTAGACAGGATTAAGTTTCCCTACACTCAGGTAAAATAAAAAAGGGATGATGGGATATTGTGTTGATGTTTTTTGTTTTTTTTTCAAAGTGGCCCCTTTATGATCCTGAGGGATTAATGGTTTGATGATGAATAATGAATACATTCAAATCACATTGCCAGTACACTGGATAGTCATCATATGAACCTTGAGCATATTTGACAGAGTTGTATTTGTGAGCCAGCATGCATACCCGTATATATTTGCTGGCAGCTGAGCTGATGTAAGATTAAAAAGTATGAAATGAGGGCAGTTCGGTTGCAATTAACCTTATTTATGTTCCTGATTGAACATTTCATTCATTCATTCATTTAACACATTTTGTGTTTTTTTATTAATTCATTTAATACTTTTTGTGGGTGTTTTTCAGGTGAAAATGTCAGTCTTCATTGAGTACTTCAGAGCTATTGGTCTGTGTGCAACATTTTCTTTCTTCTGTTTCTTTGCTTTTTATCAAGCCGCTAGCGTGTACTCTAGTATTTGGCTGTCTGATTGGACAGCAGATAGCCTACTTAGAAACACATCACTATCAAATACTAGTAGATACAAGGATAGGAATGATATGTACCTTGGAGGCTATGGAGGACTAGGTGCTGCTCAAGGTAAATTACAAGAACATATTTCTTATTTTTGTCTTATTCCTATTCTTATTTGTAAACCTCTTATTCTTTACTCCTCAAATTTCTTTTCTTCCTCTGCTTCTACTTTTATCATCTTCTTGTTTTGCCTCCTAAATTCTTCTTCTGTCTTCATCTGCTATTTGTTCATAGACATTATTTGATCTAGTAGTATCATTATTTCCTTAGAGCTAATCCCTAAAGAGCTTCAAGGTTGATGCCACATCCACAGAGTCTGTTGTCAGACAGAACTGCCCAGTGTGTTGCATCAACACCAGTCAAAGTTCTTGTATTGCAGAGAAGCAACAAACCTCAGATGCACAGGGAAAACCTGCTGCCTGCAAGACAGAAAAACAAACAGACAGATTCCCAAATCTGATCATATGTGTCCAAAATGTGACAGGAGATTCTGTATCAGGATTGGGCTTTTCAGTCATCTGTGAACACATCAGATAGATGCGACAACACAAGTCTCAAACTGTGTCACCATTGCCTGCAATGGATTACTATATCAGAGGCTAATCCAGCAAAGGTGGCTAACATTCTATCTAAAACTGTAGCACTGCACCTTATATTGATGTGAACCAAAAAAATGATCCTTGCATACTCAGAACATCTCAGATTCTGATCTGAGAACATACAATACATTTTAGATTGCAAGAAAGATTATAAACTAAACTTCCACTATTCATCATACACAAGTATACAAATAAATCAACACCAATGTTGACATGACTTTTCCATGTCATTGATTTAAACTGTCCAGAATGTTCTCAATTTATTGTCTATTGGATATATTTTGGGAAGCTCTTATGGAAATATATGCACCCAAAAGTATACATAAAATTAATGACAAAAGACAATCCAAAATTGAGCAAATGATCGTCCGAGTGAAAACTCACCATGAAAGACACATTTGATTTAGTATCTTGGGAAATGAGTGACCCAGTTCAAATTGATTCATTATGTTCTTCTGTGCATGCTTGAATAAGTAACAAGTCAGAAACTATAAGAAAATATATAAAGGGCTTATGTGAATGATCCAGGAAACATTTTAAATGCCTATGCTTATAATTATTATTGCTATTTTTTTGCATTAGTTCTCAAACTCCCACTAGGTCTCTCTTGTAGAATGTCAATGGTCCTATTAGATTTCCAGCAGAATGTAGTCCAGAGAATTGATATGCACCAATAGCATGACACATTTGACTGTCAGTAATTATTAATGCATTTTTAATAGTTTCAGAATTAACCCTTAATTCTCATAAACTATTATTTTCTCCACAGCTGTATTGATCTTAGCATACTCGATAATTGCTTCCGTTAAGATGGTTCGAGCATCAAGAATACTGCACACTGGGATGCTGTCAAATATAATGCGATCTCCAATGATTTTCTTTGACACAACACCATCAGGGCGCATTGTAAACAGATTTTCCAGAGATGTAGAAACTATTGACAATACACTACCTCAACAGTTTAGGAGTTGGATGAATACATTTTTTGGAACACTCAGCACCATAATAGTCATTAGTTACAGTACTCCAATTTTTATGGTGGTTATTCTCCCAGTGGGTGTATTCTACTATCTTATTCAGGTGAGAATTTTAATAAAAATAATGTCAAAGCTTTGAATTTAGAAATTAATTATTAATGGAAAAATAAATGATAAAATAGTTTTGTGAAGCTATCATTTACTATATGAACACTGAATAATGGAGAAAAAAATGAGAAACAGGCAGATAAAAACAAAATTTCCATTCTGGACTATATTCTGTTAGAAATCTATTTGTACCATTATCCTGCTACAAGAGAGATCCAGTGGGAGTTTGAAAATTAACACTGAATAAGAAGAAACATTCCACACTGCTGAGACTTGGAGTATTCAAGGTTTAAAATAACATTATGACAATCTGCACAATCACAGAAGAAAAGTTGCTCAGCATAAAAATACATGGAGACTACAAGTATAAAATAATCAATATCTCGGCACATAATCACAAATGATTGTAGATGTTAAACATAAGTTAAAAGAAGAATAGAAATGGTTAAAAGTATTTTTAATGACATGAGAAAACTATTGACATCTAAATAAATTACAAACAAGCTAACAATGAGAATGATAAAATGCTACATATATATATATAAACACATTGAAGGTGACAGAATGTTAGTTACTAAACACAATAGCAAAAAGAAAACTACACTTGTTTGGACATGTAAAGAGACATGACTGTTTAGAAAACAGAGCATCTGGGAGGAGGAAAAAGGCAGACCAAGAAGATGAACTGACAACAAAAGGTCCAAAACAGAGAAAAGATCAAGTAGTTCATTGGGAAGACAAAATTCTGGGGAGAATACATCACATGACACACATATATTCTATATTAATGTATGGCTCAGAAACATGAACAATGAACAAACAACTAGAAGGCAGAATTGATGCTGCATTTGAGATACAAATGTCCTATATAGAAGAATAGAGAGAACTTTGTGGAAAGAGAAGAAAACAAATAAAACGGTTGTAACAACACTTCATATGAAAAAATAACTATGGAAATCAAACAAATAAAAAATCAAACAAATAAAGTGTTTTGGACATATTAAGAGACATGACACCTTGTTGAAGACCTTACTTGAGGGTAAAGTTGAGGGGAGGTGAGCAAGAGGTAGACAGAAATATAAGTGGGAGGGAATCATCACAAGATGGACAGGTTACAGATTGGCAGAGTGCATGGCAAGAAACGGGTTTGTTGGAGGTCTGTTGCAGCCAACCTTCATTACAGACACAGAACTTAATGATGATGATTAAGTATAAAATAAAGTTCTAGAAAAACCCTTACCCCAGTGCACAAAAAGGATAAAACACTTATTGCTCATAATTCTAGGGGTTAAAACAAACACATCTTTTATACCAAAGTTTTGAAATTACATAGAACCTGTAACTTTATCTTATTCATACATTAAGAGTTCTTTATTGCGTGGCCTATTTAAGACATAATTATCAACCACAGTATTTATGGGTTTTAATGATTTTCTAGACAATATTCAAGTTCAGTAGGTTACCATTGTTATCTAAATCCTTGGATGAACAATTTCTTATGGCAGACAAACCTTGTACTTTGGCTAAGAAGCACTCTTCACTTCTCAAACACAGAACTGTCTCTAGAATATAAGCTTTAGATTATATGAATAAAGATCATGAACACAAAAAATTCCACAGAATTTGTTTCATTTCTGCATCTGTTAGTTGATAGCATATCCTATTCAGGATGTAGCAATCAAAACAGCATTTTTAGTTGTACTGATTGCAGCAAACTTATAGATACACAGAGAAAGAAAGAATTTCATGAAAATAAACCTGTCTGATGCAATCCAGGCAAAGTAAAACTCAAGATTCTTGTCCATATTCTCCTGGAATTCTAATATTTATGCAATATAAATACATTCAGTAGGTTGCAATTGCTTTCTGAATGATCCAGATGACAGTTGCCTATGGAAGGGTTTGAATTTGGTGGTACCTTAGCCATCCAAGACAGGCTCAGTGTTTGTATAATTGATAAAGAAAATCAATTTCAGAAAATGATGTCAACTTGTGAATATGAATGGTCTGGTCAGAAAAGTGAAAGCAGGACAGATTTGCTGTAAACTGTCAGTGCAGTTTACTGAAATCTGAGAATTTATTCTTCTTATTCTTCGGCTTTGATTCACAAACTCCTTCAGATTAGCAGGATATGGACCAAGGAGTAGAATGTGTTATGTTATGGCTTACAGCATGGATGCTATATGTGGACCAAGGAGCAGAATGTTTTATGTTAGGCTTATAGCATGAATACTAGATGTGATCCAAGGAGCTAAATGTGTTATGGTATAGCTTATATTTTTTATGCTAAATCTTTACTTTTCAATCCAATACACCTGGTTTCAGCATAACATCTAGGTCATTAGGCATCTCACCCCAAAACCTCCTTAGTTATCTTTTACGAAACACTTGGATGGTCACTGTATCACTATTTCTTGTACCACTTGCGGTCCTCAGCTTCTTCTTCTTCTTCTTCTTTCGTTCACTTGAAACATGTCTATATCTGTAATTCTGTCTCCTTAATAAAACTAACTGTCTTTTGTAGTTCATACAGTGTCCCATAGAGTTTTGATTCCAGTGTTGTTTCCTCTGGCCAATATGTCTGCCTCAGCGTCTCATGCTCAGAACACTCTTGAAGTATATGTTTGGCACTCTGTGCTGCCTGTCCACATGTACACATGGCTGTGTTGCCAATCTTGAACTTTGTATACATGTGACTGCGGAGTCGGTTGTGTCCTGTTCTGAGACGTAGAATTATAACTTGTTCTGGTCTGTTCATAATATGATAGTCATCTTGTGTTGGTGTTTGTGGCTTTCTTATTGACTTGATCATCTGTTTTTTCTGATGGTAGGTGATTGGTATATCTGGTTGGTCTTCTGCAGCACCTTCCTTAGCCAGTTGGTCTGCTTTTTCATTTCCTGGTATTCCACAGTGAGAGGGTATCCACTGCATGGTTACCCTATACTGGTAAGACAATTCGCTAAGTAGTTTTTTCAAGTCTGTTAGTTTTTCAGACTGGAGAGCTTGAAGCACTGACCTTGCATCTGTCAGGAATACCACAGGCTGTAGGTCAGAGTTGGAGTTCAGCAGTTTTTTAGCTGCCACACTAATTGCCTGGATTTCTGCATCATAATTATTGCAGAATTTTCCTGTCGGTGTTCTGATTGTATCTCTAGGCTTGTGTGGATATTCTATATATACACCTGCACCTCCATTCCTCACGGCATTCTGTGCTGACCCATCTGTGTATACTCTGACCCATATATCTTGTGGATATTCCTCATCCAGGAAACTGAGGGTGACTGTCCTTCGCTGCACACTGTTCTGTTCGTCCACGCTTAGTATTCCTTTCACATGGGTCTGAATATATATTGGCATTCCATGTCTTTCACTCCACGGGGTTTGTTCTGGTACAGGCCTTAAGGGGCTGTCAACTTCAGGTAGGTCTGTAAGTTGTCTGCGGAGTCGTTTAGCTTGATGGATAAAGCTGCTTCTTTTCAGTCGTCCCATTGCTAGATTTTGGAATCTTTCCTTCATTGGATGACTTGGCATACACTGAAACTTTTCTGCCTGAATTAGTACTTTTGTGTCTCTGCGTTCGCCAAGTGTTTGCATTCTTCCCATTTTCTGCATCTCTGCTATGGGTGTTGATTTCATTGCTCCCAACATTATTCTAAGTGCCTGGTTTTGCACTTTATCTAGATCTTGCAATGTGGTGTTTGATGCAGGACACCACGCAGCTGAACCATATTCCAGATGTGGTCTTATGCCTTGCTGGTAAACTTTACTGAGTATATTCCCACTGGCTCCCCATGTGGTTCCACTTAGTTTTCTCAGGATAGCTAACTTCCTCCTGGCTTTTGTTGTTGCTTTGTTTATGTGCTGCTTCCATGTCAGTTTATCATCAAAAGTAACTCCGAGGTATGTGGGTTGTTTGTCTTCTTTCAAGAGCTCTCCATCTATTTTGATATGACCGGCTTTTTGTTTTGGTGAGAGGGTAAAAAGTGTAGTGCTGCACTTATCTGTGTTAATGCTGACGCACCATCTATTAGCCCATAAGGTTATGGCATCGATAGCTCTTTGTATTTGTTTAGTGGCCACTGTCGCATGTTCTTCTGTGCACCAGATCACCAGGTCGTCAGCATACATTGCCACTTTGATCCCGTGTGGTAGTTCAGCAACTAGGTCATTGATGTAAACCAAGAAAAGTGTGGGCGACAGGACTCCTCCCTGGGGGACTCCATGACGCAGTAGAACTTTCTTGCTCTTGCGACCATCTAATTGTACCCTGGCTCTTCTATTATGCAGGTATGCTTTTACCCATTTATACATTCTTGAGCTAACCCTGCAATTTCGCAATTTCTTTAGGAGCCCTTCTTTCCAGACCTTATCAAATGCTTTCCTGAGGTCTATCCATGCTGCTAGTACCAGTTTCTTATCTTGGAAGGCATCCTCAATCTCTTGGGAGAGGTAGGTTGCCTGATCTTCAGTAGAGTAGCACTGTCTGAAACCTGCTTGCTGTGATACCAGAAGGTTTTCACTTTCTAGGTACCACTGCATCCTAAGATTGATAATGCGTTCCATTGTTTTGCATAGACAGCTTGTGAGGCTGATGGGCCTGTAGTTGGAGACTGTGTTGCCATCTTTTCCTGATTTGAGGAGTGGTATCATTATTGCTTCTCTCCACGCCTGTGGTACATTACCCGTGGACCAGCTTGTGTTAAAGATCTGCAGTAGCTTTGCTCTTGCTGCAATTCCCAGGTTTCTAATCATTTCATTGGACACTCCATCAGCTCCAGGGGACTTTTTCATTTTCAATTTGGATATTGCATGCTCCAGTTCTCTCATTGTGATTGGTGCCTCCATGACTTCAGGTATAGGTTCGCCTTGTCCAATGTTTTGCTGGTTCTCTCGAACCTCCTGTTGTTTGTCTGGGCTGACTTTGATGTTATTGTCTTCTGCAAAGGAATCTGCAAAGTAATCAGCTGCATGTTTACCTGTTAAAATGTTTTTATCTTTATAAAGTGTGATCCTGGTATTTCTCCCTGTACCTTCATCATTTAGTTGTTTTACAAGTTTCCATAATTTCCTAGTATCTCTTTCTAGGTTCAGCGACTCTGTTTTTTCTTTCCAGCTGTTCCGTCTGGCTTGTAACTTGGCTCTTTGAAATTTAGCCTTTGTTTGCTGATATTTGTTGTGATGTTCTTGGCTAGGTCTGTTCTCAGCCTGCTTTCTAGATGTTTCCATCTCATTTTGCAGCTTTTCCAGTTCATCATTCCAGTAGGGTTTGTAGTTTTTGCGTGCCCCCCTGGGTATGGTTTTACTAGCAGCATGTAGTATACATCTATTAAATTCACTCACTGCTCTATTGATGTCTTTGTCCAAGTTCATGTCCTTAGCTAGAACACTGGTTAAATGCTGGTACATTTTCCAGTCTGCCCTCTTATAGTTCCACCTAGTGAGCGTGCTGCTGTCCTTGGTATATTCATTGTGAATTTCCAGAAATACTGGTCTGTGGTCACTACCCCCAAGCTGCTTTCCAACGATACGTGTGATGTTCCATTCCAGGCCTGGTGAGTAGAATGCCAGGTCTGGTGTAGAGGTGGTGTGCCATGCTCTTGAGTAGAAGGTTGGTGAGTCTGCTGGCTGGTTAATAAGAATGAGATTATTTTCATCCTGCCAGCTCTCAAGTTCCTCACCTCTCTTGTCGATATGATCGTAGCCCCAGCTCTGAGAGTGGCTGTTGAAGTCACCACACACCATAAGCCTTTCTTTGTCTGGAATTGTGTCTAGTGCCAATGGTTTATCATTTGGGCAGTAGTAGTTCAGGAGATGGAATTCTGCACTGTCTGTTTTTAGGTGGAGCATCTGGTATTCTGCCCCGTCCATGTATACTTCCAGCTGACATGCACTGATATTGTTTTTAACTAGTGTCAGAATTCCACCCTTTCGCCTGTCTTTTCGGTCAGATCGGTAGCACTGGTAGCCTCTGATTTTGAAGGCTATGTCGCTGCTGAGGTGTGTTTCTTGAATACAGCATATATTAACTTGTTCTTCACTGAGGACATTTTCAAGTTCCAATTTTTTGCTGTATCCATCTCTTTTACTGTTGACACCCTCAGCATTCCAGTGCATTATTTTTATTGGTCGTTTGTTTGTTTGGCCAGTAGCTCTATTCCCTTGCCTCCTGGCTCCTCGGGGCAATTGAGAAGGACTTCCAGTAACTGAGGTTGGGCCCTTTCGAGGTATAGGGCCCGGCACCGTCCCTGCCTGAACGTCCGCCACAGGGCAGGCACCATAACGTTTATTAGATGCAGACATGTTTCCATTGTGTTTTATGCGTGGCAACCTGATTATCTGTGCGCCTTTTGGCTGGTTGCCTCCGTCTTCAGCACTCTGCTTACTTGGGCCGGACTATGGTCCTGCTCGAGTGGGAGTGCCCGACCAGTCTTAGTTTCCAGCCTCTGATGGCTGAACTAAGCCCCATCACCACTTCAAGGTTCTGGCCTCGATGGGGGCGGTCCTCAGCAAAAACTGGATGCTTTATAGTTGGAATCATAAACAGATATCGATGTTGTTATACTAGACCAAATGAAGATGAAGATGGAGAGAAATGGATATCTGTAGAAATGATGACAGTGGGATATCTTTGATGACAACAGAATCAACAACACACACATACACAGTAATTAATATAAGACATCTAGGGCATGCTGCACAAGTTAGATAGGTGTATGCAAAGACAAAATTGACTTTCAATTTCAACAATGCATGTGTTAAAAAAATCACATGATTATCTTGGTTTCTGCTATTTGAGTCATGTGGGAGTCTGAGGCAATGAAAGAGCTGATGAATTTACAGGATATGCTATATTGATGAGAAGAGACCAAGGGAGTTAATTAAGAACTCTTGGATACACTATAAAATAACAATGGGAATAAGACAGAAACAAACAATGTCAGAGAATGATAGAAATGGTCGTAACTAAGGAAGACACAAGAAAGTGAATTACTCTGATAATTCCAGAGAACACACAACCAATAGCTGAATGGGACATTCAGATTATATACTCTGAGATGACAAGCAGAATAATTATGTGGATATTCCCAGTGAGTGCCATGAAGCTGATTTCTAATAAATAAACAAGGTATTTATAAATCTCCAAAATGGGATGTCTAAGAAAAGCAACATAAAATATATATTATAGTGATTGTAAAATAGTGTAAATTAATACAGGAACATTAATTATTTCAGTGGCATGTATATGATATAAGAGAGAAAGATTACTACGTGTGAATTGAGATGTCTAAGAAAAGCAGCAAGCAAAACATGAAGAGATCAAGTGAGGAATGAAGTGATTACAACAACTGTAGGAACATCTGTAGTCAAATATATTGACTGAAAAGGTTCAGCCACTTAATGAGAATGAACCCTTATTGGCCAGTGGCAAGAGCATACAGCATGAAAATGAAAACAGCAAGAGGCAGAGGAAGACAAAGAAAAAGGTGGATTAAAGAAGTTACCAATGTTCTGACATACAATATTACTGCATATCAAGCAACAACACATGCCATAGCTCAAAAACCAATTATCATTCACATCTGTGACTCCTCACAGCAAAAGCAGAGAAAAGAAAATAGAAAGATAAATTTATAAACCTGACAAAGATATTCATAACAAGAAGCAGGATAAACAACACCTGTAAACTGTCATTTTTAGTAATGCAGAAGGTCTTTGTCTTCATTATTCTTCAGTCAAGCTCTAATAGGTGTAGCTGTACTGTGGTCACCAGCCCCCCCCATGACATGGTTATAGAGCGTGTCTGTCAGAGCTATGTCAGAACTATAGTTTTCTTCTTGTAGTGTGGCACATGAGAAGAATTTTCATAGAAATAGAATCCAGAAATTGACACTTTTGGTAATGCTAATGGTCTGATAAGGAAACATTTAACTACAATTATTCAGGTGTACACATGTTTACCTAACTGTTCTTATTAATTTCCTAATATAGGCTACAGTCAAATCCCAATATAACATCTTGGTCCAGAACAATGAAATATTTATTTAATAATAACAATTTTCTGTATACAGTATAAATAATAATGAATATAAATAATTGGAGATTTTGAAAAGCATACTATTGTTACATAGAAATTTTAGAAATAAATGTATGTAATGTAGATGGATTGCACTGTATCATTTTACAGACGATTATTGCACATCAATTTTACAAAATATAAAACCAATGTATATATAAGAAACATAATAAATGCTCTTGCGGATCAGAATGACATCTTCTGACAATGATGAAATGTTGCAGACTTGCGTGGTTTGGGCACATTATGAGGTATGATTATCTTTGCAAGGTTGCCCTGCAGGGAATTATTGAGCGTGGAGGAAAAAGAGGTGAACAAAGGAATATATGAATTGATAATGTTAAAGACTGGCCAAGATTAAGTTTTTCCATATCCAAACAAGGAACTCAGAACAGAGAGCCATTGCAGAAATTTTATGTTGATGTTTACAGTGTGACACCCCTACAACTCTAAGAGGTTATAGGTTAATGATGATGATGTTAATATCAGAAACTTGATGTTTAAGTTTAAATGTTAAACCTTGCTTTCACCACTCAATATGTTTTCCACAGAGATTCTATATTCCTACATCTCGTCAACTGAAACGTATTGAATCAACAACTAGGTCCCCCATCTATACCCATTTCAGTGAAACTGTTACAGGAGCAGCATCCATACGGTAAAACATATTTACATTTATGTACCCAGACTATATATATTGCATGTACTTTTGAAGAAGACTGGCTAATATTTCATATTAGTATCTGAACTAGCTGACCTGATAATGATATATTAAACATTTCACAAGATTTCACAAGATTTCACGAATAGTGTTTCTTATAGTTTCAACAATTATAACACTAGTAAGAACAGCACAATAATGAAATCTATAAATTTTTTCAGGGCATACAAGGCTACAAACCAATTCATTTTAGAATCCCAGGAGAAGGTGGACAAGAATCTTGTGTTTTACTTTGCTGGGATAGCATCAAACAGGTTTGTTTTCATGAAATTCTTTCTTTCTCTTTGCATCCATAAGTTCTCCTGCAGTCTGTTATATATTATAAAATACGTGACCACACAAATTGTGTTTGTTCTGTGCATACTGTCTGATTACCACAGTTTAACAAATTGTTTTATATTTAAATTCTTGAATAGATGGCTCGCCACAAGGTTAGAGTTCTTAGGCAGCTTCATAGTACTGGCTGCAGCCATGTTTGCTGTTGTCTCTGATGATGCCAATGAGAGTTTGGTTGGATTGTCAGTTTCATATGCTCTTCAGGTAATAGTCTTAGGATTATATAACATTTCTTTAGTTTTGTCAGTTGCGTGGCTGAAACTTGTGCTTGTCATACATGTCATAAGAGATGACTAATGAGGTTTGGTTGTGAGTTTAGCTACCTAATCTATGAAAATTCAAAGCAATCCCAAGAATGACACCCTCAAATCAATGTTGAATGACGCTGATATCACTGGCAAGCTGTTAATGAGAGTACAATACCTTCTGTTCAACTGACTATATTATGCTAAATAGCAGGTGTGAGCATATATACAAGAAAAGAGGAAAATGAATATAACCTGACAAAGAAAGATAGCTATAAAGTAGTTACTTGTAGGAATATTGATTTAGAGATCGTTTGACCCAGGATGCTTAACATCTGTGGGTTTCACCAATAACCTACTAGACAAACCACCTATGCAACAGAAAACCGTAGTAGATTACATGCTTGTATATTGTACATGCATGTCATTTATACAATTATGCTTTGAATGTTTTTGTTTCGTTGCTGTTTTGTGTGTTTTATGATTTGTTATTTATATATTTATCATGCACCCTCTATGATTGGGAGGGAGCCAGAGATCCAGTGTGCAACACTGGGGAGACTAGTTATACAATTTTCCTATGACTGAGGTCCATCATAAAGGCACATTGATCTAGGACATGACAATCCTTTTTCCCTTTTTCCTTGAACATGTGGTTACATGCCTAGAGCTATAGAGAAGTTCAGCGTAACTAGTAGGTAATTGGTGTAATCAAAAGTAGTAACTAGTAAGCACAGTACACCTATCTTGGCTGACATTGCTCAAAGCAGTGCATAGTTAACTTACTTTCCTGGATGTGTGATAGTTATTTTCTGACTCCTTTCCCAGGATGATAGAAAATACACAGTCTTCCCATCACTACAATGTCATTAAAAACAAAATTATTACGAATGAGATTGGACGTCACCTCAGCTATCAAGAATCCATAGCAGGCAGTTGGTAACCAGGCTGCTCCGGCAGAGAAATTGACTAGTGGAATGCATTAAAAACAAAAGCACAAACACAATACACAACACAACATCAATGTCAAAATCTATACAAACACCAAAACACTGAACCAAGAAAAGCTCGGAGAGAGCACCAGTAGAACCAATATTGTAATAAAACCATGTTATCACTTAACATTCTACAATTAAATATCTGTGGTATAAGAAACAAAAAACTAGAACTTGCTAATCCACTACACACACACAAGATACATGTGGCCCTCACATCATCAAGGCCAGCACCAAGAAATGGTGATGGGGCTTAGTTTAGACATCAGGGGGTGGAAACTAAGACTGCTCAGGCAGTCCCACTCAAGCAGGACCACAGTCTTGCCCAAGTAAGCAGGGTGTTGAAGACAGAGGCAACCAGCCAAAAGGCGCACAATTAATTAGGATGCCACGCACAAAACACAATGGAAACATGTCTGTATCTAATAGTTATGGTAACTGTCCTGTGGTGGATGTTCAGGCAGGGACTGAGCTGGGTCTATACCTTGAAAGGGCCCAACCTCAATTACTGATGTCCTTCTCAATTGCCCTGAAGAACCAAGAGGCAAGGGAATAGAGCTACTGGCCAAGCAAACCAGTGACAAATAAAAATAATGCACTGTAATTCTGAGGGTGTCAACAGTAAAAGAGATGGATACAGTAAAAAATAGAATTTGAAAATATCCTATGTGAAGAGCAAGTTAATGTATGCTGTATCCAAGAAACACATATTGCCTTTAAAATCAAAAGCTACCAGTGCTACCAATCAGACCGAAGGACAGGGTCTATAAATATATGACCATCCCAAATCCTAAAGGCAAATTCAACCTCCTGGGAAGGAAAGACCAGAGTATTATTTTCCGACTTCACACACACACAACATGTATCAATCACCTAAACAGAATACAACTACAACACACTCCATGGTGCCGGCTGTGCACTCATCCCTATGAAACTGTTGACAACCAACTTTTTGAATGCCCAGGCTGGAGGACATCAGAAAAATGCTTCTCCCTCCAGGGCCAGATAAATGGAACATTATATGGAACAAAACAACAACTCCCAAACACATGCATATATCACACAATGGCATTGGGTCAAAGGGCATGAGCCGATAGACCGCTGGATCAGCAACCAACCAACAGGCGAAATGTTGGAATTCTGACACTTGTTAAAAACAATATTAGTGCATGTCAGGTTGAAGTGTATATGGAGGGAGCAGAATACCAGATGCTCCACCTAAAGACAGACAGTACAGACTTCCATCTCCTGAACTACTATTGTCCAAATGATAGACCATTGGGACTAGACACAATCCTGGAAAAAGAGAAACTTATGGTGTGTGGTGACTACAACAGCCACTCTCATAGCTGGGGCTATGATTCCATGGACAAGAGAGGTGAGGAACTTGAGAGCTGGCAGAATGAAAATAAGCTCATACATATTAACCAGCCAGCAGACCCACCAATCTTCTACTCAAGAGCATGGCACACCACCTCTACACCAGACCAGGCATTCAGCTCACCAGACTTTGAATGAAACATCACATGAGTCATTGGAAAGCAGCTTGAAGGTTGATTCAACTTGACTATCTGTTCATGTGGTATATTAGACTTTTTCTCTAGAAACTCTTGATGACATCGGAAGTCACCATAGACCAATCCTCACAACTATAAATACACAGCACAAAGCATATTTCAAGCAGAAAATTTGCTGGAACTTTGACGAGGCAGATTGGAAACAGATTCCAAGAAACATCTGATTTCCTGCTCTGTAATAACAGTAATGATGTAGAGATATTTACTGCTGAGGTGATAAAAGTGATCCTCAATTCAGCATCACAAAGGATCCCATTGGGCAGTAGTTCTTATAAACCATTTTACAATAAAGAAATGCAAGCTGGTATTCTAGAAAGAAAAAAAGCAAGAGAAGCCCTTGAGATTGTACCATGACAAAAAGAAAAAATCCTTTAAAACAAAACATGTGCTAAAGTAAAACTGATGGTGAAGAAGATCAAACATGCCAATTGGCAGAAACATGCATTATTTTAGATCTAAGGCAAAATAGTAAAAAGGTATAGTAGAAACAGTATATATATATATATATATATATATATATATATATATATATATATAAACTGCTTCTTCTAAGTAATTGAAGATTATTCAGTCAAGATTAGAAGAAGACTCGCAATTACAACACTCAAATTAACACAAATGAGAAAGCTCTTGCAAAGTAGTAATAGCGATACTAAAGTAACCCTTTTAAGATCATGTGTTTTCACATTGGCAACATATGGATGCGAGACTTGGAATTAAAACAATATCCAAAAGAATAAATTCATTTTAAATGAAGTGCTACAGAAAATCCTATGAATATCATGGACAGAGAAAAAGAACATTGAAATTTTGAAATTACTGAAACTAAATGAAGAGTTGCTTCAAAATACATTCATATGAAGAAAGCTACAGCATTTTGGACACTTAAAGCGACATGAGGGTATCGAAAGGTTTATTCTAGAGGGCAGAGTGCCAGGTGAGAGAAGAAGAGGAAGACGATGGACCAGCGACATTGAAGAATGTATGCACATGTCTCTGACAAAGGCAGACATGCTTGCCCAGGACAGAGAGGCATTCAGTATCCATGACGAAGACAAGACTATGTTCTGGAAGAAATATATCACTATATATATATATATATATATATAAAATTTGTTGTCACCCATTTGTTTTAATGTTTAATATTAAGAGATTTTTCTACTATCAGGTCACTGGTGGTTTGAATTGGATGGTGAGAATGACTTCTGATTTGGAGACCAATATTGTCTCAGTGGAGCGAGTCAAGGAGTATACAGAAACACCAACAGAGGTATATAATGTTTCATACATTCATTATTTGCTGTGTGATGCAAAAGAATCATGCTCGCTTTGTGTTGATCTTGGGGATTGTTGTTGTGGAAGAATAAACTATATGAATACAATGGGATATTAACCCAATAACTATGGAATGGAACAAAAAGGGCACTTGCTAATTTAACAATTGCTAATATTGCAAATGTAAAATAACATCAAATATATAAAAATATTGAATAGACCCAGGACAGAAGTGCTTGAGGGATTGTTTCTGCAGATGTCTCCAATGTGGCACCCCTATGACCCTGACAAGTTGTGGGTCTTATTAGCATTATTGTGTTGTCAGGACCCAAGAGGTGAGCAAAGAATAGCATCATAGCATCCCAAGCAAAGATTAAAGAGTTATACATACTGATGGTTTCTTTGGTTTTAGGTTGAATACATTTCTGAGATGCCCAGTCTGATTCATGAAAGACAGAATACCAAATTCTCCCAATTGTATTCCAGGTGCATCATCTATAGTAGTGTCTACATTCAACAGGCGCTCGTCAAGCAACTGCAAAATGTCTCATCCATTCTCAATTCATCAACTACAGCTGCATTTGTTTCATGTCCATCTTCTCTTATTTCCTCATATACATCATGTCATGTTCAGTAAATCCCTGTGACACCCAAAGGTTGAAATAGGCTATAGAGTCCATCCACTTATACCAACACTAACCTTTTCAAATCTTTTGAAGCATGGGTAGTCTCAGAATCATAACTCTTGCAAAGTGATCATTATGTGAGTGCAGCAAAAGTCCTTGTGTTTCATGTAACATTGATAATGCTGCTGTAATATAAAAGTATTGTATAAGCATTGAAGTATATCTGAAAAGTAATGTAATATACAGATTATGATTTAATTATTATTCTTATTCCAGATAATGTAGTAGACCCTATAGTCATTATAGAGATAATGATAAGCTAATGTTATATTTTTCTTGAGTCTAGGCTGCCTGGGTCAACCCATTCAAGCAGCCACCTAATAATTGGCCTCAGAAAGGAGCCATTAATTTCCTCAACTATGCAACGAGATACAGGCCTGGCCTCGATTTAGTATTGAAAGGTCTTAACTGTCAGATAAAAGGAGGCGAGAAGGTAAAATTGTGCCTATTTCAGCTACGTTTTATTATTTATCGGTAGTTAGTTAATACAGTTTTTCCCAATTTTGTCTTCTGCTGTACTTATTTGCCTGCTGCCTTAATGGTCAGTACAGGAGTGACTAAGGGAGTCAATCCTACAGAATATCCCTACTGTCTAGTGGGCACAGGAGTGCCTCAGGCCAAGGGAGTGAATTCCTGCAGAAAATCCAGAGGTGAGTTCCTAAGGCAGACAGCATTATATCTTAATGGCCATCTTCTGGCATCTCCTGCAGTTCTGATTGTTTCAAAGCTTATTGGCATTACCTTTCCCTTGGAACTAAACAATAGAGCACAGAGGGAGTTTGTGCAAATGGGCAAGATGATTTCTACATAAAACTTTCCCAGGCAAGCAGTTGTGTTTGAAATTTTGAGGACCTCATAATGCACGTGCAATTTTACACTGGCTTAATTTCTGACAAAAAAAGGCTATAATCATCAATTAATAAAATCAATATCACTGCACTACAAACAGATACATAGGTACTCAGCCTATTTTAGCAGATGGTTATGTGAAGGGTTAGAGCACTGGTCTCACACCCGGGAGGTCCAGAGTTTTATTCCCGGCAAGGACGGGATTTTTTCTGTTGGAGTATAACTTAAAAACCTCACCCTGAACATGATGTGGTGACAGCAAGGGTATGTGGCCTTTATCATACAAGCCACTCAAATACTCCCTGTAACTCCCTAGTGGAGAAAATACAGTATGACAGTTTTTTTTATAGTTCCTGCAATAGTTAGTCAGTTAGTTAGTTGTCTGGTCATCACTGCAAACTGGACACATCCATAGTTGCTCTGATCTCTCCTCGAGTATATTGTCTGCTGGTTGAAAATCATTCTTCTGCACCCTTCAAAATGTTCACTTCTATCAACACCGCATTTCAAATCCTGATCTTTAATACTGGCCATTGAGAAGAAATCATCTGCACTAGTCTCTTGAATCTTCTTGATTAGAAAACTGGCCTCACAGCATATGGGGCATTCCCATAAGTGCTCCACCCTCTGTTCCAGTAGCCATTCGACTCGATGGTGTTTCGAGTCCATTGCCGCTAAAACAGACATCGACATCAGGGCACAACTCTGGCCCTTGTGACAGTTTTCTTTGTTCCACCCACCCATGTCGTATCCGTAACTAGTTCAAGCACAACCTTGGCCTGTCTGAACAACATGGTAACTGTTATCGAAGGTTACAACTACAGGATTGTATAGATGACGTGCCATGAAGCTTCTATAAGAAGATAACCTCAATGTAAAGGCATATCATCTACTAAGGTTTTCTGTTGCATCGTTGGTTTGTCTAGTGAGCCATTGGTGAGACCCACAGACACAACCGCATGCGCAAAAGATTAGTACTATAAATAATACTGATAATACTGATAGTACTATAATATTAATACTGCACTAGTCTCTCTCGTGTACTATATCTCTTATGAGTTCAAACGTCAGCTCGTTCATTATCCCATTGCCCTGTGCTCAATCACGCATGTTGCCAGTTGATCTACTCTTTCATTGCCTTGAACACCCACATGTCCTGGCACAAAAATAAATATAACTACTTTCAACCTCACCTTTCTCAAGGTCACAACCCACTGTTCGAACAAGACCCACCTGTACCTTCCTAAGCATACTTATAGAGTCATTGAAGATGCAGACCTGTATTACCTTTTGTGTGCCTACCAACTCAAATACCCTGATCACCACCATATTCACTGTGGTCATGCTACCCGTAATCACAGCAAAGGCCCCACTCTTTTCTATGATTGTGTTACCTGCTCACTGAGCTATGAAGACCTAGCACTACAAATATGTCTAATCACAGTTCCATCAGTGTATATAATAACATCTCTCTTTGGCATTCACACTGACCAAAACCTGTACCTCTTGCTCCACAGCCATAGGACACCATTCTCTGCATCACTGATAAGTGTTATTACTACTCTCAAACAAGTTTCAAAATCTGTGGGTAGACCTATCCATTCCGCACCTGCTGCCATATCTTTCAATCTTTTCCTGCAATACTTTTAGTAATGAAAATTTAGTCTCATTGAAAAAAATAGTAGCAGTATGTTTTCAATTGTGGTTGACTTCATATTCCAATACTTCAGGATTGTTTGATATGTTTTATCTATTTGATCTACTATTTTTCAGAAGGTAGTCTAACCTTTCGAGGTAGATATCAGAACAAATCTAGAAGGTAAATGTGGTCTACATTATGCCAATAAGATCACCTACCCCTTCACCCCACTAAATCACAGAAAATTATGGGTCTAAAATAGGAAGTCTGACTGAGCTACGCAAAGGTCACAGTTTTATATTAACCATGGACAAACTCAATATTGAATATCGGTCTTAGTGAAACAAGTAAAATAAAAAAATACATCAGGCTGCTCTAGTGTTCTACCAATAAAGGCAATGTGCTGCGACTATAGTTGTCACATGGTGAACACTCTTATTTCATATAAACCATGTCTACTTAGCTATCCTGACATGTAACTTAGAATATTTCTGTTGTATTTTACGGTACTATGCTTGATTTTCCTTTGTGGTAACATAGACACCTACTTAATTCCTCTGTTGTTAGTTGTGTGTATTTTATTTCCAGTTATGTTTGCTTTTCCTTATCTTAATAAAAACCTTATGGTTGAAATGACAATTGTTCATTGTGCATTGTTTTAATATTTAATATTTTAGGTAGGAATTGTAGGAAGAACTGGTGCAGGAAAATCATCCATGACTGTAGCACTGTTCCGTTTAATAGAAGCTGCAGATGGAAGCATTATGATTGATGGTACTACAATAAGTGAAATTGGTTTGCATGATCTGAGGTCAAAGATTACAATATTACCACAGGTAATTATTAAATTGTTAATATTAATCACTTTAACAACAGTCCAATAATTGGTCTCGATAACCCAAAAAAAAACTAATTAAATGTCAGAGTTTATCAACGTTAGTCAGGGTCTGACAAGCTGTTATCATAAGAAAACCAGTGTTACAGAAACAGTCTCAATACTAAAGATCTATGATGACCCAATCTGTTTCCTGGAACCAAGAGATATCCTTAAGATTGGATATTGGAGTGTTAGAATTATGTATCAAGTAGGAAAAGCAGAAATTTGTAAAGAAGTGAAAAGTTATTATCTAGAATATAGATATTATTGGAATTAGTGAATGTAGGATATTGTAGACAAGAAATACCTTCAAACTGAACAGAAACAGATAATACACTCTTGTAGGACTGATGACCATCATTGAGAAGATGTCTCTATCTTAATAACAACTAATGCTACAAATTCCCTTAATAGTTGGGAACCAGTCAATGAGAGATTAATATCAGCTCACTATCAAAGACAATTCTTTAAGCTGATAATTATTCAATATTCTGCACCAACTAATGATGTCCTTGCTGATACAAAGGATACCTTTTATGAAATACTTCTAAACAGGATCAACGAGATACCAAAGCATGGCATCATAGTGATAATGGGTGATTTCAATGCCAAGGTAGGAAACAACAACGATGGAATACAACGTATTCCAACTTGATATGAATAGATATGAATCAAAATGATGAAAGATTAATAGAGCTGTGTAAAATGTCCAACTTTGTTATAGTAGACACCATTTTCTACAAAAGGATATCCATAAAATAACATGGAATTATCATGATTGTAGAACCAAGAACCAGATAGATCACTTCTGTATTAGTAATACATTTCGAAGATCTGTCTGCAATGTAAGAGTTATAATGGTGCAGATAATAATAGTGATTATGTTCTCTGCATTGTCAAATTAAAGATAACATTAAAAAGTTATACCAGCAAATTAAAACTGGAAAATACATGTACAGAGACTGTTTAAAGATGACATACAAACAGAATATAATGTCAAAATACATAATCATTTCAAAGCTTTATTTAAAATTTTAAAAATATCAACCTACCTACCAGTTCAACTGACAGAAAATAGGACCAATTCAGAACAGCAATGGAAGAAGCAGCAATATCTACAGCTGGATGCTCTCTGCAAAAATAAAAGTGGATAATTGACGACACCTGGGACAAATGTCAAGAACAAAAAACAGTAAATTTAAATCTTATTGCCGTAAAACACCTTCTACATACGATTCTTGAAAGAACACATACACATTATTAAATAAAGATGAGAATTCAAACACTCATAGAAACAAAAGACAGTTTACTGATGAATTAGCCACAACAGCTGAAATTGTAGCAAAAGTAGGAAACATTAGATGCTTATACCATATCACAAGACAGTTCTGCAGTAGACGATTCATAGCAAATACACCTTTCTGAGACAAATAAATCTCATTACAACTTACTCATTATAGAAAAAGAACAAATGGATAGAACATTTTACAGAGATGTTGAATAGACCACAACCAGCATTAACCCCAAACTTGGAGATCAAACTAAACATATAATTTATGTCAGTATAATACAATGAATTTAAACTTAATGAGATCAGATGAGCAGTATAGGTAAACTAAATAATTTCAAAGTAGACGATGAGATTAGTGGTTAAATGCTGAAAGTAGCTAACGCTGCAACTTTTTTAAAGATGCTTGCTGTTATAAATGAGGTGTGGAAAGAAGAAAAGCTGTTTCAATAATGGAAAGATGAAGAAAAGTTGTCTATTTGATTGTAACAATTGGCAAGGAATTACTGTGTGTTGTCAGTGACGCAAAAAATATTATGTTGTATAATGCTTGAAAAACTCGAGAGACAGGTAGATGACAAATTAGAGAAGAGCAAGCTAGATTCAGACCACAACCATCATGTATTTACCAAATGTTCACACTTAGAACAATCAAATATTGAACGAATCAGTGGAAATTCAATCTCTACTTAATCATCTTTATTTATTTTCAAAAGGCATTTTATAGTTTGCACTTAAATTGTATAGTTCTCACTAAATACATATCCCAACTAGATATTTAAATGTAATAAAGGCTTTATATGATAACTAAAGATGGCATGTTAGAAAAACAAGAGTAAATAGTTTTACATAGGAATGGGTTAAACATGGCTGCATTATGTCCTCTGAATTTTAGCTGAGCTATTGACTGGGTTATATACCTTATTCAGCGCTGAAGAAACATAGATAGAATTGTTAAAAATGTAATAATAATTTAAAGTATAGCTAATGAATCAAGAAATGTATATAGGCCTATGTACATCTTGAGTACATCTTAGTGTACTCATGCTGTTTTCTATGGCTTGTTGGTTGATGATAATAAATAATCCCTCTGGCAAAAGCACAGGTCCTTCTAAGTTATGTAATTGATGTGACTCCGGGACTAGTAGGCCTATAAGGTTTGTTTTATCAAGGCATGTTGGGGGGGGGGGGAATATAGATGCATGTTTAGCCCTCGAAGGGAGACATTCCAGCTTGGTGGTATTCCTGAAGCATACACTACTGGGCCAGCTATCTCATCATTCTTCTGTCAGATTTAACTTGCTGGTTAGGTACACTTATACTCTCACCCATAGATTATATCTTATATCTTTCTTCTCTCCTTTATCACAATTTACCTATTAGTTTATTTTCTCTTCCAACATGTTATGTTTCATACACTAACATCTGCCTAACCTCATACTTTACCCATTATCCTCCTCTCTGCTACTTTCTTTCTTTTCCTTTCTCTTCTTTTTTTTAAGGTCCATCACTCACTGTAGGCCTACTATATGTGTGTTCCTATAAAGGTTAATCATTGTTTGTCCATAGTTTTTCATCGTGATGAAGACATTTTATCAAAAAATTTCCTGTTGTGTTTTATTTTCATAGCTTATCTTTTTACTTTTGTTCATGCTGTTAGTTAGCCTAGCCTATTTATATCCATACTTTGATTTCTCTGCGTTACTACTGCTCCTACATTTTCAGCTTGATGGGTTTTCCCAGATCCTGAGAATGTACCTCTAGAAGGATTAATTGTTGACAAAAAGATGTGGTAGATTTTTGTTGTATACTTTAGGACAAAGTATCCATGTCTAGAAAATGAGAAAATCTCAGTTCTGTTTTATGTGGCCTTAGGACCCAGTATTATTTTCTGGATCCTTACGAATGAACCTTGACCCATTTGATCTCTACACTGATGACTTAATATGGGGAGCCCTTGAGCATGCACATTTAAAAACCTTTGTAGAAGAAGTACCTGGAGGGCTGACTTATGAGTGTGGAGAAGGTGGACAGAACCTTAGGTGAGTACATTGAATAGATTTAAGGAGTGTATGAAAAGCACATAAACTGTGTTAAATTGATATTTGACTAAAAATACATTCATTCAAAAGAAAAACTTGAAACGGCATAGAAAAATGACTTCATTGTACTCTGGTACATATACAATCTCTCCGTCTCAGCAAAGTGGCACAACCCCTACTGAGAGCACCACACATAGCAAATAACCCTACATCTAACACTGATTATCCTCAGGGATCTCAGAAAAAAATCACTTTGCAAACAAGACATTGTGAATGGAATGTAACCTCTTGAGAAGGCCTATGAAGTGAATGGCTTCACCACTAAGTAAGGAAGATCCTCTTATTATACTTTCATTCATTTACTATCACACAAAAAACACTGCTGCTATTGGGTCCAGTGGTGAGGTGTCAATATAGGCACTATTGTAGGCCCTAAGCATTGCTTACATATTCAAATTTGTTATATTTCTTACAATGTAACAAAATGCAGTATAAAAGTCATCAGTTATTTTAAATGTTATACATCTTGCCATTATATTATCAATTCTTATTTGAGTAATAAGTAAAATGCATATGTGGAAAAAAAAGAAAGAAAAAAAGGATGTTTCTTTCTATGATAAATTATCATATTTTTAGGGATCTTCTTCAGATAATACAATGAAGGGTCTTGAAATACCTCCAAAACAATAGATCTTACATGCTAAACTCTGAAATGGCTGTAAGCAATTGTACAAGTAAGAACTTGTAAGATCACTAAGGGAAATTAACTCTTAATCTGTGTAAGATAATAAATAATTAAAAAAAATAAAGTTTTTATTTTGTAAATACTGGCAATGTTGTCTTCGTGTAAGGAACCTGCAATAGCGTTTGAGAAAGAATATAATTGTGTTGTGGAAGATTTGTTATTCATTAAATTTTTTGGTGCTAGGAATTTCACAAATAAGTTCTGGTAATTTGTTGATTAATTTGTAATATTTTTCTTTATAGTTAGTGTAGCACATGGCAAAGAGCACTGGTCTCACATTAATGAGATCAAGGTTCAACTCCTAGTAGGGATTTGTTTTGGACAATCTTTAGAATGTGTATTTTTGCACAAATAAAAGTGCTGAGACAGTCAAAATGGATATTGGCTTTCCTATTCTTTATAAATCTGAGAATGTTACACCTTGCCTCTTATTGAGTCATATTTAATGTCTGAAGGTGTGTGTGCAAATTCATACATAGTTTCAAAAAAATCATTTACAGTATTTAATGAATGAGATACAATTTTGTAAATACATATATGGGTACATGTTCTCAATCCTCCAAGAAAGTAGAAAATCTAATTCTCTTTACTGAATTTAACTGGGTTCCAAATTTTTTTGGGATTAGGATACATTCTGTTGAGGCCATCTATTAAAACATATTGTGATGTCTAAAGGAAGTAAGAATTATATTTTCTGCTATGATGATGATGAAGTTCCTCCTTCACAAGCGAAGATGAGCACAGCATGAAAAAATAAATTGTGAACATGTAGAAAAAAAACCACAAAAAAACCAGCCATGACTTGTGTGATGAAAATTGGATTAAAGTAATGGAGAGCTGTCAATGTCATTAGCCTCACTCTCTTGGCCCTACACACATGGTCTCAGTGGCAAGTGCCGTACTGTCTCACTGTGCTCTTTGACACTCAATGATGCTAGCTGAATGACGCATTTCTGCCCATGTTAGTTGAGCTTCTTTGCACAGTCCGCTGTATCCAGACTTTGAATGGGATGATTGAGAATTAATATCAATGAATATTCTTTTTTACTGCATTAATTTTTTGTATTGCAGCATATGTTTGATAAGTTGATCAATACTACCTAGATCCCGAAGCTCACCACACATCTATTTCTATGTAGTCTCATGATGTACATTGTATAATTCCTTTGTTCCTTGTTTTATTTTATGGTGTGGGATATATTTTTACTGTAGTCTTTTCAATATTATTAATCCACAGTGTGGGTCAAAGGCAGCTAGTATGTCTAGCAAGATCCTTGCTGCGTAAGACCAAAATTCTTGTACTGGATGAAGCCACAGCAGCTGTAGACATGGAGACAGATGACCTAATTCAAAAAACAATCAGAACTGAGTTTAAAGACTGCACTGTTATGACTATTGCCCACAGACTGAACACAATCATGGACTATGACAGGTAAGAGAACTAGTATTTATGCAAGACAAAATCATGTTCTGTTTGATTCATCAGAAATCATAAGGTAAATAAACACAGACCAAGTAGGCATTCATGTTTGTTTATCATCCTTGAGTAATTTACATACCAGTGCAATTTATGTGTTGTTGTTTGTCTCTTGACCTACCTGACATTATTCATTGTAAAGAGTGTATACACATTGTAAGTCTTGACTCACATCTCATCTTTTTTAAGGATATGAAGCAGTTGAATTATGAAAATGTGTTTACTCAAGCTGTAGGAGCTGAGATAAACAATATAATTTTCAAAGAGCCTTTGGCAATGATTCTAGTGCTATATCATGCTCTGATTTGCTAAGGGAGGGTGGGGCTTTAACCCCCTTTCACATTATGTATGACCTTGCAACCACACTAAGAAAATATATAAATAAAACAAGCAAAACAACCACTAATCTTTTCTACAGAAAATACTGAAAAAAAATAAGGGAAAGATAAGAATGAAGATGACTTGTGTTAACTTTAAACAAACCATTCAAACCTATGTCCACTACAATGGAATAAGATGACAATCAGACGCTAGAAGATGCTGGTTTCAATTCTGCTCTTACTGAATGGACAGTAAAAGTTTTACTAGTGATCTCCTCGAGAATTGTACCTGCCAGTCACCATCAGGAAGTATTTATTGTTGATCACATTACAAAATATCAATTATGCACACCCCTATGACCAATAACAAACTTATGCTACGACGTGTTTTGTTAGTCAATTCACTGGCACATTTTGTGTGTATGAATGTTAAATTTTGCGGGTGATAAATGGCATTATTGCACTTCTGTTTTTGAGATCAGTATCCACCACATGCTTCCAAACCAGCAGAACCATATCCATCTAATGCTAGTGAATCCTCGTGACTGCCATTACTTGAACTAGTACATTTTTATAGGCCGATCAAATTCTGAGTCTGTTTTATTGCTATTGCTTTGTAAAAAAAAAAGTCCAATCATTTTATCATCAACTAGGTCTACATTGCTCAATATGAAATGCCCATCAAAAAAATTCAATAAAAATATCTGACTATCAGTGATGAACTGATCCATCATATAAATTACTGAATAATACAGATGGTGTCAGATCTACATAATTTTCCATGCAAAAGTCATATTAACAGATCCCAATAGTCATCGACTCATTGAAAACAAATTTCCTGTAGGCCCTATATTAGGACCTATTAGACAGATTGTCAGCATATCTCCCAACTTTCCTCAGTAACCTCCTACGACACGCTTGGAAAGAGAATAGTGGTTCTATTCTTTGCACTCTGAACTCTTAAGTAATTGACACACTGGCGACTGATTGATAGTAACAATTGCCGTTAACATTCGCCTCGATAGTCAAGAGTACCAGTCAAGATTAGGGGACCTATGTCATATTAACGAAATTTTAAAAAATGAATTATCAATTATGTAGGCCCTATAGAATATTTAACACTTTCAATGCTTGTCACTGCTCAATTTATCTAGCCTATTTAAAAGAATGGTTTGTGGTTCTTTTTCACAGAATTATGGTCTTGGATCAAGGACAGATCAAAGAATTTGATACGCCTGCAACACTGCTGGAGAACAAAGCATCCATTTTCTATGGAATGGCCAAGGATGCCAACTTGGTGTGATAATAGATTGTGAATGTATGTGCTTATTGAAAGAGATGTAAATATGTAAGAGTTTGGTGTCACTAAGTGACCTGATTACATGAATAATGTTACTTTTATCCTGATGATGTTGCATATGAATGATTGAGAATTGTGCAAGTTAATAGAGTAATAATATATTAGAAACTCACATGAGAAAATATAACATGCAAAACATGTTAGGATTAGGACACACTACTGATGGAAAGAAAATAAGTTATCATTGACACATAACTATACTTGCAAAAAATGGCTAGGAAGTACTTGTGACAGTATATGGTAAAATAGGTATCTAATAAAAGAGAAAAATGTAGTTGATAAATCAGGGAAAACAGAAAATGGATTCAGAGTTAACATTCAAGTTAGTTAATTTTTCAAAACAAAGATAGTATAGTGTTCATAGCTGGATGTTGAAGGAAATGATTTCATACCTTCTTCTGCATTGACCCTTATATTTCAACTTTAAAATTATGAACATAAATAATGCTGATTAATGTTTCCTTGAAGTCAAAATGTTATTTGAGCACACATTCATCCTGAGAGTGAATATTTTTTCCTACACTATGACCTGAGATCATTTTCCCTACAAAAAAAAACCAACTTGTTATGTCCATACATGTTTTATTTCTTGCCTAGCAACCCCAAATTGTATTCTTGACACTAAGTCATGAAAATAACACATATCTGCATATGTGTTTTGCTTAATTTCTAACTTCACAATTCCACATTGTATTAAATTTGTATGACACAAATTCTTATACATAGAAGCCTTATGTGCCAAGGAATAAAATTATGTATGCTAGCATGAGGTAGTGCAGTGGGAACTGGTGGTGATAAGTTAAAGCCTTTTAATATTTCTGAACAAGTCTGTCACTGTCCCAGAATGGCATCAATGAAAAAATGATGTACATTTTCTGCAGTTATTTAGTGTGTATGATATGAGGTGAGGTTCATGTGATGTGCTCTGCTGACAATTTTGTGTTATATTTAAATATTGCTAGTTAACTTTGTTTTTTAATACATAACCACATTGTATGCTCATATTTGTATATCCCTGTGTCAGGTTAAGATAGTAATGCAGGACACAAGGTGTTACTAAGTTTTACTGCTCAGAGACAGACTATCAGATTAATGGATATGATACAATATAGATGACAGTATACAAAATAGACTAAATCAATGTTTCAAACAAAAGATCTATCTCAAGGAAAATATGATCCACTATATGAACCCAGTATCACTCATATGTGAAATCAGTGCGCTGTCCACTGCACTACATGGCCCCCATAATATGTCGTGGTAACTATGATTGAATTTCTTCTGTGTCTGGTCAAAGTAGCTATGACTGAATTTCTTCTATATCTGGTCAAGACAGCTATAACTGAATTTCTCATGTGTCTGGCCAAAATACCATAGCTTAACTGAATTTCTTCTCTGTCTGGTCATGATACCATAGCTATAACTGAATTTCTCCTGTGTCTGGTCAACATAGTTATGACTGAATTTCTCTGCTTTATCACTAGGCAAATACTAAAGTAAAGTTTCCGTTATTCACGCTAGAGACATATTTAGGTCAGGATCACAGTGACTAATTCTCTGTGGGAAATAATTTCAGCTGATTCTGACAGCATCAAATATCTTTTAATAAAATATTGTTTAATAATGCTATAAATGTTCTTTATCAGATTTTGCATTTAGTAGATGCTCACAGCTCAAGACAGGTGTTTAATTAGCTTAGAATATAGACTATGTTAGGCATCTAGAAAATAAACAACATGCTTTACAAATAGGCCTATATTGCTGGCATAAATGGGAGGAGAAATAGGTCTAGGTAGTAGTGTATAGAACTAGTGTCAGCTCGAAAGTGGAGTGTATAGTGAGCTTGCTTCGTAAATCTAACTCATCAAATCAGCTCATAGTTCAAATGTTGGCCATCCACATTGCGCTAACAATGCAATTGGATATAGAAACCTCAAAATTCAACAGTTGTTGAATAGCAATGTTTTGTAGACCTATAGACCCTAGTATAAGCTTCATTTTTATTCTATGCTTAGGGCCTATAGATCTAGTAGGCAACTGCTTTATGGTTGCAAATCATGGAAAATGAATATATAAACAGAAAATTCTTTTGCACCATCAGAATTCATAAGTAAGCCTATGTTACACATTTACTGACTGTCAGAGAATGAGAACTTTTTTTTGCATATCCTATTGCAAAAAAGCCAAATCCATTGAACACAACAAAGGCAGATCTTTAAACTAATTTGACAAGAAAACACATGGGCCTACATTTGTGAGGATTGTTGAGGGAGAAGTTAAGGAAATGAATGTAGACAACAGATACCAATTGAGTTTGCATTGTTTTTCCCTAATCTGACAATCACAATGTAATCCAAGAAAATTGAATTATTTAGTGGATTATTTTTATACATGAGATTGATGTCAATTTTATTAGACATTGTGTTGGAATATGAATGAATGTGTGTGTTTATTTATGCCATCATTAGGTCCTGTGGGCCTATTTGAGTTAATCCTAAGATTTAAAAAAAAAGAATTTTGGTGTATACTAGCAGCTGAATGAATAACATGTTTTTCAATTGAATGATGTGCACACAAATGTATCTTTCATCCTTTTGTGGATCTGACATTTTGTAAACAAATTTTTAAATCTCCTTTATGTAATCTCCCATATCTTATCTGCTTCTCATGTAAGAAATCACTTATATTATTTAAACCTATGTTGTGAACTAAATTGTTAAATCATTCATAGTTATAATTCTTTTAATGAAATAGGCCTATTTAATCATTTTGCACTTGGTTAACATTCAAAAATACACTCTCAGATAATTTTGTCATAATTATTGTACTTACTGTTATAGTTGTACTTTGAAACAGTTCATGAGAACTTTAATGAACAGGACCGTCAACTAGATTGTTGAATTTCTATAATTATGTTATTGGAAAGTATACATGGCATGAGGATAATTGTATAGACAAACTTAGCAGGGAATAAATTATTTTATTAAAATATGGATGACTACTTAAATTATTTTTAATAGCAACAGCTAGGGCCTATACCAAAATTAACTTTCTAACTGGAAAATAGGCCTAAGCTTAGCATATAGAGTCTGGAGTATGTCATACAGCTAGCATTATAAGTCTATGGTATGTCTCAAAGCTAGCATATAGAATATGTGGTATGTTTCAAAGCTAGCATATAAATTCTGGGATATGTCACAAAGGCAAGCTAGTGTATAAAGTCTGTGGTAGGCCTATGTCTCAAAACTAACAGTCTATGTAAAGTCTGTGGTATGTCTCAAAGCTAGAATGTAAATTATGTGGTATGTCTCAAAGCTAGTATGTAAAGACTGTAGTATGTTTCAAAGTTAGCATATAAAGTATACAATATATTTAAAAGCGTGAATATAAAGTCTGGTATGACTCAAAGATAGCATATTAAATCTGTGATATGTCTTAAAGCTAACTTATAAAGTCTGCAGTACCAGTATGTCTCAGAACTAGCATGTAAAATATTTGGTGTTTTGAAGCTAGTAGCAATATGTAAAGTCTGCAGTATGTCATAAAGATAACATGTAAAATCTGTGGTATGTCTCAAAGCTAAGCATGTAAAGTATGTGGTATGTCTCAAAGCTAGCATGTAAAGTCTGTGGTATGTCTAAAAGCTAGCATGTAAAATCCAAGGTATGTCTCAAAGCTGGCATGTAAAATCCAAGGTATGTCTCAAAGCTGACATGTAAAATCTGTGGTATGTCTCAAAGCTAAGCATGTAAAGTCTGTGGTATGTCTCAAAGCTAGCATGTAAAGTCTGTGGTATGTCTAAAAGCTAGCATGTAAAATCCAAGGGATGTCTCAAAGCTTGCATGTAAAGTCTGCAGGACCATTTTTGTCTTAGTTTATCTTACAGTTGTAATGTGATTGAGCAGACTTTGATAAACAATGTTTTTCTAAAGGTGGATGTGTCAGGCCATTGGCACAAATAAAATGGAAACACAGCACATTTTCATTCTCTGGACTACATTCTGCTGGAAAACTAATAGGTCCATGGTCCTGCTACAAGAGAGATCCAGTGGGATTTTGAGAATGAACACAGAAGAAGAAAAAGATAGACAATGTCTCAAAACTAACAAACAAATTATGCATTAAACAGTAGTTATAATATTAACCTTCTTGATGTTTTGCAAATTTTTTTCTGTACAGTGTCTTGTTGTGTATAATTTGTAGATGGAAAATTGACAGGCAGAAGTGGCTTGATTATAATTGAACAATTTTTTGTAAGGTACTTAATAATGATCACTATACATTTTGCTAAAATTTGATTGGTCAAATAATATAAATACTCTTATTTTGATTGGTTGAAACGCCATAAATATGATTTGCTAAACACATTTCGACTTTTGTTTGTTCATTGGTTGGATGAAACAGACAACTGATGACTTCATTTGGCTAAATTAACCAAGTTTAGGATTGCTAGCGCACCTTTTTGCAGAGCAACCCTTTTACGACTGAAGTACCAAATTCAATTTTCACCAAGCTAATGATTATAGCCAAAAATATGCTGAGTTGATTACATCCTAAATAGAGTATGAGACCAATATTTTTACGTTTTCTGAAAGAATCCTTGTGGATTCCTTGGTTAATTTGGTTAAATGATATGGCAGAAAGATAACTGACAACTTAGTTCATTTGCTGGTTAAATGAATTGAGTGAAGAATGACTGATTCTTCTTATTTTGTGAACAAACAGAACCATTTGTTTTAGGTTCCTGTAGGTTCCACACAATTTGTTTTGCAGAGATGCTCTAGAACAGTGGTTGCCCTGTAGACCCTTGATGATAGTTTTTGTTTTTCATAGACACACTATGGGTGTGTCTATAAAAAAGCATAGGGCTACTTTACATAGGGCATTATTTCCATAGCCTAATATTGGATTTACCTAAATATATACATTTCAAATGTGCTTTTGAAAGCTGATACAATGCTGCTCACTTTGATAGGTTTATATTGTAAAGTAGTTACACAAAAAAAAAGAACCTGTACAATTTTAATTCATGCCGTTATTGAGAAGATACACAATTTAAGTAAATATATGGATTTGGAACGAAACAAATCCGAACCTAGTAGAAATCTTACACAAAATTAATACAGAAATAATATTCTTAATGAAAGAGAGGATCCTGATACACTGATAGCATTTGTTCAATATTTGGCATCAAATTATTTAGGTTTCAAATTAGACTTCAATCTCTATGTCCAATGATTTGCATTATTTTTTTTTTACCTTAAGAAGATTATAAAGATTTCAAAGCGATCATACTGTCCACCGTGGTTCTCTTTAAACTTTTTAAAAATTGAGTGGTAAATATTTTTTGGTACAAGTGATTTGTATGCTTGTTTAGACACTCAGGAATTACGATCGATTTGCTTTTACTTCATGTTTACAGTGGGGTGGTTTCTCAGTGTTGTCTTTCATATCCAGGAGGTTTCAGCTTAATGAAATAACTTTTGAAAAAGCCTTCTACTCGACGGGGCATGTTACGAGACATTCTTGTAGTTTGCTTGGATCATCCATTTTGATCTTTTTTAGCTGAGGTGCTCTATCTCAGGCAAGTCATTACCTGTGTAAGATGACATCTTCCCTCCTTGTGCCCGTGGGTATTGAACCGACTTTTTTGTATGAGCCGTGTTGGGTAATGGCGACAGTAGAGTTTGACTGGACTTGTTACGTCCACATAGACGAGATCTCTTTCCCATACAGCGTCATCAAACACGTCATGAGTTTGGTATTTGACCTGTGCATGTCCCACGCACTCACCTCGTGTGCTGTGATGGCTTTCCTGGGGCATGATATACATCAGCGTTACCTACTCACAGGACATCGAAATTGGTAGCCCCTTCAATGAATCTGCATTCCAGCTGTCCGAGCCAGGATGTCTAACGTTACTGTGTGTCAACAGTGCCTCTGGCTGACCAGCATAGATGTGCCGGAAATATTGCTTGTCTTTTGCAGTAAATTCTAATTCAATCTACACCCTCCACATCAATGGACACAATTCCTAAAAGTGTTGGCCAGAAACATAGTACGAACCTCGGTATTTCTGTTTCCAGCATACACCACGATGAGGTACTCTTAGGATCTTGGTTTATGTGCTGATACTGGGAATTACGCAAGAGTAATTTCAACCCTTTTGCATCCCTGGTTGGAGATTCAACGCAGCCAACCCTCGTTTCGGAGACGACATATGTGCTGATCCCATTTTACGTTTTTACACAAGGCCAACGACTTTGTATGCTGCATCTGTTTTGTTGAATAATTTCCCTTTCATCTCTTTGTGAACGATCTGTAGTAGTGCACAAGATAAACTCAATGATTATATTTTTAAGGTTATCATAGGTATATTTTGTTTATCTTTGAATTTCTTGAAAATGGCAAGAAATAAGTTATATATTTTTGTTGTGATTCTTCATCTTCACAGTTCGTTCTCAAACTCCTGCAGATTAGCCGGATGTAGTTCGTAGAATGGAATGGGTTGTGTCATTGTTTATAGCTTTACTACAATATATGCGCATTTTTACCTGACACATCCATATTCAGCATTACTTCTGGCTCATGTTCACCCTGTATTGAATGGGACAGCCACTTCCACTCCATAACGTCCTTAGTCGCCTCTTACGACATGTACGGAAAGTAAACAGTGTTACTATATTTATCGGGACCAGACAACACATGTGAGTGTTGTGATGTTTAAACTGAGTATATTTATTATCTAACTAGATTCGTTCGGATTCCGTCGGGACTCGTCGTCCCATTGGGACGACATTTGTTTGATTGCTTACCCTGATATGCCTCACGTTGTCAATGTTCTTGCCAACCCGGCTCACCGTATGGGAACAAAAGAGAGTATGACTTTGGATCCATATTTGAGCTAAGTATATTGATATTAGTGAACGTGGGTCAAAGGGCATGATCCCATGGACCGCTGGATCAGCAACCAATCAATGAACTGCTTTGTTGGATTCTCTCGATTCAATGGGCAAATTGAACGGTTAAAAGGTGATTCTGCATCGTCGTTGATAAAAAATCATTGCAACCTCTTTAGATACTGGTTCATTATAGCGACGTTGATTAGATTGACGATCACGCTTGAAGACCATATTTACTATTGGGATTTCTCTTCCAGTTTGAACAGAATTCTGAATCTCTCTTGTTTGGATATCACGCATTAACTGATACGACTGTGCCAGTCTATTGTGTTGATGAAAAAAATCGATCGATTTTATCAGCAATTTCTCATTCGCATGTAGCAATTGCTGCCTCTGCTTATCGAATGTCTGTTGCTTCGAGTACTGTCCAAAACATACAACTGAGCGAACTGTGGAACTTTGTTGAATGGCGGTTGTGTATGAGAAGTTCGATGATAAGTTTGTCCATGAACTTCAAAAACATATGAACCTCGACCTTGACAATTCGTAATTTTTTCTCCCATTGACATGAAAGAAAGAGCGCTATTATAAGAGCAAATATTCTCGCGAAAATGTGTCTATTTAGTGTATGTATTATCAGAGAGCATCAAGCTCAAGAACTCGGGATACTCCAGCTTATTACTATATATGTCTTGTAGCTTTGGGAGCATGAACTTTCCTTTTCTACAACAACTTATAAACTTGTCATCGTTAGGACGTTCGTCCAAAAAATCTTCAGCATCACAAAATTGACATAATATCGAAAACTCCAAAGTTATGTGCAACAACAATCATCAGAAAAATTTGCTTCTTCCTTTGAAAGTTTTTGACTTCGACGCCTGGTGGCAATGAGTGAGCCTGGACATCTGCAGCTAGACCTCTCTATGTTTGTTTAACAGTTTCATGCTGTCTGTGACGACGTTGGTATTCTATATTCATAGCTTGCCAATTTTCTCTTTGCGCTAGTGATTCTAGCTTAGCTCGACGCCAATGCAAATCAGCATCCTTAGCAAGTCGTGTTTGTCTTTGTTGAAGGGTTTCTATATCAATTCTTTGCAATTCTCTTTCAATTCAATGTCTATGCTTTGCAGTATTTGCGAAACGAATCCGAGCGAGTGACTCTTGTCTTTGACGACTCAACCATCTAGTTTGTCGCTCTTTTGTTTTGTTTTTTGAAGCTTTCTTGCGATTGGATCATCTTTATCCATCATTTAAAGCAAATTATATTTATATTTATAAATACAATGTATTTTTGATAACTTTAACCACAAATTGATACAGAAGTTTAAATTTGGGGATCTCCCTGGCGTAGTGCGTAAGCTGTTCGCCTTGTGTTCAAGAGGTCACGGGTTCGAATCCGGCTCGTGTCGTCTTGTTTATAAGGTGGCTTTTTTTCGGAAATCCCTGTGGATTATCACTTGAAGCTACGGAGTTACGTGCTATGAGTGGTACTCTCGGCAGACGGCGTGCAGCTTCGTTGAGAGTGACGGAGTACATATGGGAAATCGAGTACAATGAAGTCAATCTTCTACGGCTTTTAAACCCTTTTAAATGTTAGCGCATCAATAACATTATTATACTCGGCGGCGGCGTGCCGCTTCGTTGATAGTGACGGAGTACATATGGGAAACCGAGTACCGTGAAGTCAATTTTCTACGGCTTTTAAACCCTTTTAAATGTTAGCACATCAATAACATTTGTATACAAAATATTGTCTGCTTTGAATAACGCCACGACACCAATCGTTTTGATTGGATATCGCACCGAATTATGTGACGTAAATGCGCTATTTATAGAGCATTCCGGTGATGTGACAGAACACGGTTGTAATATCATAGATAGTTATCTATAATATATTGTTTCATCAACAACCCACATAATATGCAGGTAAAGTCGACGACGGGCATTTGAAACGTTGGGAATTAATCACTAGTATTTCGTGTTACAATTATCAGTTGATCAAATCCCTAGTTTACACACATGATAATGGGTATCCAGAGTTTCTTAGTTGAATTAAAACTACGCATTGAAGCTGCCGTGTAACTTGTTGATATTATGTTAGATCCTAGTTGAATAGTTAGTTCTTAGTTGATTAGTTAGTTCTAGTTGAATAGTCAGATCCTACTTGATTAGTTAGGTCCTAGCTGAACAGTTAGGTCCTTGTTAAATAGTTATGTCCTAGTTTAACAGGTGGGTTCTAGTTTAATAGTTGGGTCCTAGCTGAACAGTTAGGTCCTAGTTGAGTAGTAATATTCTAGTTGTACAGTTATGTCATAGTTTAATAGTTGGGTCCTAGCTGAACAGTTAGGTCCTAGTTGAGTAATTAGGTCCTAGCTGAACAGTTAGGTCCTAGTTCAATATTTAAGTCCTAATTTAACAGTTGGATCCTAGTTTAACAGTTAGGTTCTAGTTTAACAGTTGGGTCATATTTGAATAGTTGAGTCCTAGTTCAATAGGTAGGTACTAGTTGAATAGCTATGCGCTAGGTTAATAATTAGGCCCTAGTTGAATTTTCAGGTCCCAGTTGAATCATTAGGCCCTAGTTGAATTTTCAGGTCCCATGTGAATAATTAGGCCCTAGTTGAATTTTCAGGTCCCAGGTTAATAATTAAGCCCTAGTTGAATTTTCAGGTCCCAGGTGAATAATTAGGCCCTAGTTGAATTTTCAGGTCCCAGTTGAATAATTAGGCCTTAGTTGAAAAATATATGGACTTGATATAAAAAATTTTTAAAAACATGATAATTAACAAAATCCTAGATGAACGGGTGTTAAATATAAGCAAATACACGGAGAAATACTACAACAAAGTAGAACATTATCAATATCTTGGACACATAATCACAAATGAAGGCAAATATGAAACATAAATTAAAAGAAGAATAGGAATTGATAAAAGTACTTTCAATAACAGGAAGAAAATTCTTCTAAACAAATTACAAACAAGCTAAAAATGAGAATTATAAAATGTTACATACATTCTGTATTAGTGTATGGTTTAGAAACTTGGACAATAAACAAACAACTAGAAGACACTATTGATGCCTTTGAGATATAAAACAATATATAATATTTGAATATATATAAAAAAATAGGGAGAACTTCATGGAAAGAGAAGTAAATGGAAAAAGAGATTTTAACAACACTTCGAATGAAAAAAACAACTATTACAAGAAATAAAGATCAAACCTATATAGTATTATGGGCACATTAAAAGACAAGACATCAAGTTGAAGATCTTATTGGAGAGAGATACAAGTGGGAGAGAGAAAATACGGGTTGGACAGATTACAACCTAGCAGAGTGCCCCACCAAAGCAAGAGACAGGGGATGTTGCAGATACATGGCAGCCAACCTTAGTTGCGGAGACGGCAACTGATGGTGATGAGTTTAACAGTTATGTCCTAGTTGAAAAATTATAAATTACGTTCCTATTTTAATAGTTTGGCCTCTCATTGAAACGTGTGGTTCCACATCAACAATCATTGGCAACCAAGCATGACCCTAGCACGTAGGCCTATAATACATGCGGTCATTTACCAGTGACCTTCGACAGTACTGTAAGACCTCTGCATATATTTATAATTTTTTGGCAATTTTTGGCATGCACTCCCAAGTATATAAATAGTAACCAACAAAATTCACGACAATAATTAAAAACGTAACGAATGAAGTCTTAATTAATTCTGTGCAGAGATCTTCTATACAGCAGGAGGTTTTGTTTTACCCATGACTGGAAAGAATAACATTTCAATTTGTTACAATTGCTGTGCTCATGCTGGGTACAAGTTAATGAGAGAGTAACATTTCATTTTGTTACAATTGCTGTGCTCATGCTGGGTAAAGCATGAAACATGGTTATAAAGTTTTGCTAGTAATACGAAACAAACATAGGCACACACACAGATCGACGTTTCGACCGAAAGGTACTAGTGCTGTGTACAAGGTAACGAGAGAGCGTCTTCTTCATCGTACATTCTCAAACTCCCCTGGATATATCTTATAACAAGACAATGTTAAATCTATCTATAACATTGATTCCAAG